>CAUYQV010124221.1:0-19631 GCA_963574575.1 Galagoides demidoff
CGCTAGCCTTGTTCAAGGTCACACCTCTAAGCTTGCCCAAGGTCATGCCGCTAGCCTTGTTCAAGGTCACACCTCTAAGCTTGCCCAAGGTCATGCCGCTAGCCTTGTTCAAGGTCACACCTCTAAGCTTGTCCAAGGTCATGCCGCTAGCCTCGTTCAAGGTCACACCTCTAAGCTTGTCCAAGGTCATGCCGCTAGCCTTGTTCAAGTTCACACCTCTAAGCTTGTCCAAGGCCATGCCGCTAGCCTTGTTCAAGGTCACACCTCTAAGCTTGTCCAAGGTCATGCCACTAGCCTTGTTCAAGGTCATGCCGCTAGCCTGTTCAAGGTCACACCTCTAAGCTTGTCCAAGGTCATGCCGCTAGCCTTGTTCAAGGTCATACCTCTAAGCTTGTCCAAGGTCATGCCACTCACACTACCAGCTTGTGGTGATGTGTTCCTCTGTACTGACCTGTTTTCGTACTCACTGCTTTTGATGTGATTCTTTCTCAGCTATCCCGTACATTTTCCTTCTCTTTTTTCTCCTTTTCTTCTTCCTCTCATACTAATCTTTCTGTGGGAAGGAGGGTTTAAGTCGTCAGAGATGCAGTAGGCAGTGTCTGCATTGGATGTTGTCAGGAGGGTTGAGAACCCCGAGTCTCACCTACCTTGACCCCAGCAGCCAAATCTCTCACAACCCATTTACCTGAAATTCTGTATGTTGATGGATACCTGTTAAAATGCCACACCCCTGGGGCAGCGCCTGTAGCTCAAAGGAGTAGGGTGCTGGTCCCATATGCCTGAGGTGGTGGGTTCAAACCCAGCCCCAGCCAAAAATTGCAAAAAAAAAAAAAGCCACACCCCTGATGGGATGACATTTTAAAGAGTTGTCATCCGGGTATATTTCAGGGAAAATAAAAAATTTGAGACCAGGCTTTGATAGGAAGGAAGAGACTTGTTACTACCTGGTGGTGGCTTCTACTTACCCCTCCCTTGCCAGGAGGAGAATGTGAGAAGGACAGAAAGGAAAAACTAGAAAACCCCACGCAGTGCGTCTGGCTGCGAGGACTCACTTGCAGTATAGTCATGCATCACTGTGTTGTTAGATGATTGCATTGTTGTGTAAGCATCGCAGAGTCACTTACACAAACCTAGACGGGACAGCCCGCTGTACAGCTGGGCTACATGAGACAGCCTACTGCTCTGAGGCTACACGCCTGTACAGCAAGTTACTGTGCTGAATCAGTTGTAACACAAAGGAAAGAATTTGTGTATCTAAACATAGACAAAGGTACAGTAAAAATAATGGTGTTATCTGTCATATGTACAAATGGCGTATTGTAGGACTGTCCACTAATGGATCACATTCTCTGCCATCCTGAGGCCTTTGCCTGTGCTGTTCCCTCTGCCTACAATGCTTTTCCCTCTCTGCCGCCACCTCCTGGGTGTCTTCAACTCACTCTCCAGACTCAGACATCAGTTCCCCTGCAGGTGCTTCTCCAGTTGTGCCTCCCCTCCCTGCAGCACACCCAGGGTGGGGATGTTCCCTTCCTCCGTGTCTGTATCATTCTCCCCTTCCACTGCCTGAACGCTAAGGGCTCTGCATGATATTTAATAATTACCTGTAGCTTAGGCAGCAGGAGGGTGGTATTTGCAACACAAATTGTTTTTTATTTTCTTTCCTTCAATTTATATCCAAATCTGCATCTGCATTCCACTGGGCTGGCTGGAAATTCCATTTCAGTCGAATTAGACCCCTTCCCCCACTCCTAAGGGTCACACAGGAGCCTGAGAGGCGTGTGGGGTGCTGGGAAGACGAGGGAGGAAAGGACCTTGAATTTTTAGGGCTTTAGGTAGGGCCATGATGTCTTACTATTCGAGCCTGAGAAGTCCCTTGAGACCCAGCAGCCCTCTGTTTCTGTGCTGGGCACACAGCAGAGGTATCTTTGCTGGACCTTTTGTTGGATTCTGGTTCCTGGGCTCTTTCCTCTGTGATATGCCAGGGACTGGGGCACTGTGCCTGCTCCTGGGAGCTATAGATCTCTCTCCCCTGCTCCCTGGGGGACACTGGCCAAAGCTCTCTCCATTCGTCCCCAGTTCTCTTCAGTGACTATAGCCTGCCCTAAAACAAGGAGATGGTGCCGCCTTCAAGCGGCTTCGCCTTTCAGTAGGACAAAGAAATATGGAAACCCAGACATACTCTCAGCAGGGAGAACAGACACAAATTATCTCAATAAATTGTCCTACTGTGCTTCTTTGGATCCTCGAAGGCGTTCCAGGACCTAGTGCCTGGTCCACTGTATGTATTATGTACTCATGTTGCATCTTAGTTGGCTCATGGCGGCCACTTAGGGTTTCACAGGTTGCGCACTGCACAAATGTGGCGGATTTGGTTATTGGCTGAGAGCTTTCTGGCAGATGTCTTATAAAGCATCTTGCGAAGGGGGAGCTTTTTCAATTTGTACAAATTCTTGAGATCTAGGCCCTGACTGAAACCTTACCTGTTTCTGTATTTCCTCAATAAATTCCTTGCATGCAACAAGGGGTAAAGCATAAGAAACAAAACATTGAGAAATCCAGATCACTTTTCCCTTGTTAAAAACACTATGGGATGTTGACCTTGTTAATCCACAAGCTTTATAATAATAAAACAGGAGTTGCACAAGAGCAGGCAAGAAGCAGATTCAGCATTAAATGATTCCTGCTGAAGTTATGTCAAATTCAATGCACAGAAGAGCTGTGAACATCATGCCTGCAAGAGGTTCGGTGATTTGTAACTCTCCACGTATTTGTAGATATCTATAAGTAACCTGTTCTAAACTGTAGTGGTTTTATTTTTACAAATCTTTTTAAAATCTCTTTCTTGATGTCGTCTGAATGTGTTCATGTCGCCTCTTCTAATAATGGACAGTAAGGTTTTCTCCAACCTTACTAAAGCGGTTGTTTCTCTCTGAGGACTTGTCTGTGCTCCATTGGGGTCTTTGTTTTGTGTTTTACAGATCATGTGGCCAAGGAGCCCGTGGAAGACACGGACCCCAGCACTTTCTCCTTTCACATGGTAGGTTACGCATTTTACGCTAATGGTGACGACTCTCATTCTGCTTTTTCTCTCCCTTTCCTCTCTCTTCGGGTTCTTTCTTTCTTTCTTTCTTTCTTTTTTTTAATGGTGAAAAGTTATGTATTTAGAATTAGCCAGCTGGACTTGGTTTAGATGATCCTGATATTCCTTCTTCTCGCCCTCAGGCCTGATCAGGGTGTTGACCTTGGCCACATCAATATCATAAAGCTTCTTCACAGCCTGTTTGATCTGGTGCTTGTTGGCTTTGACATCCACAATGAACACAAGTGTGTTGTCTTCTCTCTTCTTCATGGCAGACTCAGTGGTCAGGGGGAACTTGATGATGGCATAGTGGTCAAGCTTGTTTCTCCTGGGGGCGCTCTTCCGAGGATATCTGGGCTGCCTCCGGAGCCTCAGAGTCTTTGGCCGCAGGAAGGTGGGTGATGTACGGATCTTCTTTTTTTAGTGGCTGTGGATGCCTTATAGCAAGCACTGCCTTCTTGGCCTTCAATGCCTTTGCTTTGGCTTCAGCTTTGGGAGGGGCAGGAGCTTCCTTCTTCACTTTCAGCGCCATCTTGTGAAAAGAGCCTCTCTTTGGGTTTTTAATTATTCCATATTTCCAGGAGGACCAGAAACCCCAAAGGAAGATTTTCCTGGGATAAACAACTTGATCTTGATATTCTCTGTGACCATAATAGACTTTAGGTCCTTCCAGGCTAATAGTGGTCTCTTTTCACACACCCCAGAAATAACCTGAGATGTAAGAGAGCTCTGTCGACTTGCCTACTTTTTTTTTTTTTGGAGACAAAGCCTCAAGTTGTCCCCCTAGGTAGAGTGCCGTGGCATCACAGCTCACAGCAGCCTCCAACTCCTGGGCTCAAGTGAGTCTCCTGCCTCAGCCTCCCAAGTAGCTGGGACCACAGGCGCCTGCCACAACGCCTGGCTATTTTTTTTTTGCAGCCGTCATTGTTGTTTGGCAGCCCGGGCTGGATTTGAACCCACCACCTTAGGTGTATGTGGCTGGCGCCTTAGCCACTTGAGCCACAGGTGCCAAGCCGACTTGTCTACTTTTAACACTGTGGCCTCTATGCTGGTGGACACACACTTTTTGATTTATCTCTTGTTACTGCTTTTAATCCCAGAAGCTGGCTTCTGAGCCCCGCCTTGCCCTCCCATAACCCCTCTGAGCTGTGTCCACAGCTGTCTGGTTTACCAAACACGTTGTTTTTCAACCTCTGAAGATCCTTTGAGATGGTGAGGCAGGTTATTTGTCCCTACACCACCACCAAGACAGGAGCCCAATTTCCTTCCTGCATGGCCCTGCCCCTCTGCTGCTTGCTTAGGACAGGCTCGGTGCCCTTTAGTAGCCCTGCCCATGATCCCACGCAGATAGCGCAAGACACATTCCTTTGGTTCCAAGTGTTTGGAGGACAGGATCTATGGAGTTGTAAGAAGTTTTGGTTAACTATTTTGGTGAGAGTGATGTTCATGTAATTAAATTATATCACTTTAATCTGGAGTATCTTTAGGACGACAGGTGTTTGTTTTCCTGTCCTTTAATTACCACTGGACAGTTTGGTAAGGGCGGTCAGCTTAGGGGACCAAGCTTTGATGCACAGTGGAAATTAACCTGAAACAATTATCTGTCTCTTAACTCTCCTCAAAATGGAATGGACCACGCTGTGGTCGCGGCATATGGTCGCTGGGGGGGTAGTGTCACCAAGCCTTTCTTTCGGTGGCCCTTTGTTTTCCCTTCCCAACCCCCCCCCCTCAGGGATTATCCAGGTCTCCCTCCCTCAGGGCCGTTCTCCTTACTGCTCCCCTTGGGTCTGGTCACCTCTGATCACTTCTCCACGCTGGATACAAAGCCATCCTTCTGAGGCTTCCTTCTTTCTAGCTTCTTAAGGCTGTCATAACAAAGTGCCACAGACTGGATGGCTCAAGCCGCAGAAGTGTGTTCTCTCAGTTCTGGAAACTGGAAGCTTGGCATCCAGGTGTCGACAGGGCTGTGCTTCCTCTTTAGGGAGGAATTCTTGTCCCCGTCTCTTGTCACTTCTGGTGGTCGCCAGCAAGCCTGGGGGATCCTCAGTGTAGAGCTCCTGTCCTCACTGCACAGCACGTGGGCGTCCTCTCCCTGTGTGTCTTCTGAGTCATATTGGGTGAAGGGCCTCCCTGACTCCAGTGTGACCTCATGGAAACTGAACTGATGACATCTAGAAGACAGATTTCCAATTAAAGTCATATTCTGAAGTACTGGAGGTCCGGACTTCAACCTGTCTTTTGGGGGGAAACTTAATTCCTGTTTCTAGCCCTAACTTGAGCTTAATTCAAGCTCTACAGAACAGACTCCATAGTGTGGCAGGGGAGGGCCTTCATGATCTTATCTCAGCACCTGCTGCTCATCTGAGGTGCCAGGAGTGTGCAGCTATTTGCTGTTGCTTTAATACGCTGAGCTCTCTCTCCTTCATGGGGCATCAATAGTGCTGTTCCCTCTGCCAAGGACAGTCTCCGGCATCCTCCCATCACCATTCAGGCATCCCCCATCTAGGAAGCCTTCTGTGCCTGGGGACATTCAGCTGCTCCCTCTGCAGAGCCTGGTCCCTTCTTGTTAACCATGCTGAGTTGTAATTGTCTGCTGGTCTGACTTTCCCCCATTGGCATCTTCCCGTATGCACAGCTGGGCACAAAGCAGGCAGCCGCAGATGTTTGATGAACCAGGCCTCCCAAGAACCTAGAATGGCATCCCACCTAAGTCCCTTTGCCAACTCTCATGGTCTTTCTTGGGAACTGGTTCCATTATTTCTTCTTTTTTTTTGAGACGGAGCCTCAAGCTATCCCTCTGGGTAGAGTGCTGTGGCATCACAGCTCACAGCAACCTCCAACTCCGGGCTCAAGCGAGTCTCCTGCCTCCGCCTCCCAAGTAGCTGGGACCACAGGCGCCCGCCACAACGCCCGGCCATTTTTTGGTTGCAGCCATCATTGTTGTTTGGCGGCCCGGGCTGGGGGCTGGGGATTCGAACCCACCACCTTAGGTGTACGTGGCTGGCGCCTTAGCAGATTGAGCCACAGGCGCCGAGCCCCGTCGTTTTCTTTATCCATTCTTCCTTTCCATGTATTGGCTACTATGAATAATGCTACAGTGAACATGGGAGGAGTGCTAATATCTCTTCGAGATCCTAATTCTTTTGGATAAATCCTCAGAAATGAGATTGCTGAATCATATGGTAGTCCTGTGTTGAATTTTTTGAGGACCCTTCATCCTGGTTTCCATAGTGGCTGTACCATTTTGCATTCCCCCCATCAGTGTACAAGGATTTCAGTTTCTCTCCAATCTCACTGACACATGTTGTCTTGCTTTTTCGATGCCTGTTCTAACAGCTGTGAGGTGATCTTTCACTGTGGTTTGGATTTGCTTTTCCCTGGTGATTAGTGATGTTGAGCATCTTTTTAGGGACCTATCAGCTATTTGTAGATCTTCTTTAGAGAAATGAATATTCAAGTCTTTAGCCCATTTTTAAATCGTGTTGTTTAGGGTTTTTGTTGGGGGAGGGGGTGGTTTTGTTTTTGTTTTTCTACTGAATTATTCTTTATTTGGAAATTAAATTCTTAAATATATGATTGCAAATATTTTCTCCAGTTCCATAGGATGCCTCATACTCTGTTGTTTCCTTTGCAGAAGCTTTTGGGATGTAATCTCACTCGCCTATTCTTACTTTTGTTGCCTGTTCTTTTGGTGTTACATGAAACTTTCAAGGCCATTATCTCTGTTTTCTCCTAGGAGTTTTATAACTTCAGGTCTTACATTTAGGTCTTTAGTCCATTTTTAGGTGATTTTTGTTTATCATGTAAGGTGACAATCCATTTTCATTCTTCTGTATTATGATGTCCAGTGTTCTCAACATCTTTGGTTAAAGAGATCGTGCTTTCCCCATTGTGTGTACTTGACATTCTTGTTGAAGATATGTTGACTATGAATGGGAGGATTTATTTTTGAGCTTTCCTGTTCTGTTCCATTGGTCTGTATGTTTTACTCTGTTGCCCAGGCCAGAGTGCAGTAGTGTGATTATAGCTTACTGCAGCCTCAAACTCTTGGGCTCAGGTAGTCTTCGCATCTCAGACTCTTGAATAGCTGGGACTACAGGCACATGTCACTGTACCTGTCTAATGAGTGTTTTTTTTTTTTTTTTTTTAAGAGACAAACAAGGTCTTGCTATATTGCTCAGGCTAGTCTCAAACTCCTGACTTCAAGGATCCTCCTCCTTTGACCTCCCAAGGTGCTGGGATTACAGGCCTGAGCCACTTTGCCTGGCCTTTATGTCTCTCTTTATTCCAGTACCATATACTGTCTTGATTACTGTAGCTTTGTAATTTTTTTTTTTTTTTAAAGACAGGGTTTTATTGTGTGGCCCAGTCTGGTCTAGAACTTGTAGCCTTAAAGGGTCCCCTCACCTCAGGCTCAGGAGTTTGGGGATTATAAATAGGAGTCACTGCATCTTGCTCCTATAGTATTTTTTGAAATTAGGAAGTGTGATGCCTCCAGCTTTATTTCTAAAACTAATTTCATCCATTTACTCTGTGCTCAGCTAGGAGGAAAGGTGATGGCAGCTTTCAGTTAAAGCATCTGTCTCTGTTCTCATGAGACTCCAGGCAGCTGAATTTTAATAAATCTCATCAACATGACCAAGACAGGAGCGAGTTTTTTTGGTAGCTCTCATAAAAGCTAGGCCATTGGACCTAGTGCAGACCAACTCTTTCTCTCTTCAGGCAGAAACTAGTTGCTGAGAGTTTTTCCTCTGTAACTTAGGCTGATATGTTACTGTCAGCTCAAGCCTCCATCTCTGTTCTCCCCTAGGTGGCTAGATTATGTACAACCTGTCAGCACCCTAAGACAGAAGCTAGTCCTTGTGGTGGCTGCTGTAGCAGTAAGAACACTATATACTTGGAACAACTGTTTCCTTCCCCCGGGGGAAGCTTGGAGCTGTAGGTCTCTTCTCAACTGGATGATGCCATGCTGGGTATAGGATTCTAGCAAGACGGTGTCCTCAATGTTAGGAGTCTGGTTTCTTATATACCCAGGATGCAGGAGCCTTTCAGTTAGTGTCTGTATTTCTCACAAGGGAATTGTGTAGTGATTGAAGTGGTGTGTTTATTGAGCGAAGGAGGATCCAGGGCTTCTTACTCCCTTATCTTGCTGACATCACTCCTCTGTCATTGTATGTGTGTGTGTGAAGTTCTTTGATATTGTTGAGGAGAAGTGCCCTTCAGAGATTAAAATTGTCTTAAATCTAAACATGTAATTGGGAGTTCTTTGGACTTTAATTTTTTAAAAATGTAGTAAATTTTTTAAATGTAGTAAAATGCTGTAATAATCTAGACAGTATGGTATTGGTATAAATATAAACATACGTATAGGTCAATGGGATAGAATTGAAGGTCCAAAACTAACGCTTCATCTTTACAGTTAATTGGACAAAGGTGTCAAGACAAGGGAAAGAATAGTCTTCAACATGTTGCTGGGACAGTGGGATATCCAGAAGAATGAAGCTGGACTCCTGTCTCACGCCATGTATAAAAATTAACTCAAAAGTAAAGGCCTAAACTAAGCTAAAAGTATAACCTCTTAGAAGAAAACTTAGGCGTAAATCTTTGTGACCTTGGATTTGACAATGCAGTAAATTACCTGTTATCTGCAACTCAAGCCACTTGCCCTCTGAAGCAGCCAGTATGAGACCTGGCCAAAAAAAATCTGTTTAAACATGGTGCCCCTTGCCATCAGTAAGCTGACACTTGGTTCATTACACCCAAAGGTCCCTTGTGTTCTCTGTAACAGTTGTAAGTGTTAATGTGTCTTATTTGAAGTTAAAAAAAAAAAATACAGTAGTGAAATTGAAAAGTGTATTGACTTACATTTAACCAAAATTTTACTCTATATATACAGAGCTATTTTTTAATACAGTAAAACTATTATTGTAAGTGAAGTTTGTCTTTATTTGCCTTAGTTTGTTATCAGTGTATTTTGATAGTAACATCAATATTGTGGTCTGTATAGTATAGAGTATGGAATTAGGCCTGTTTTTAATAGAAACTCTCAAGTAACTGGAAACTACATTTATCCAGAATCTGCCAGGATCCCTATGGGTACCAGAGAATAGGGTGATTACTGTATTTTTTAAGATAAGACCCCTGAAACACAAGCAACAAAAGAAAAAAGTAGATAAATTGGACTTCAAATTGAAACAATTTTGTGCTTCAAAGGTTACTGCCAAAGTAAAAAGACTTCTCACAGAGTAGAAGGAAATATTTGCAAATCATTTATCTGGTAAGGGTCTAGTATTCAGAATTTATACAGAACTCTTTTATTTAATAAAAAGGAAAAGGCAAATGATGTAATTTTAAAATAGGTAAAGGATCAATGGCCAAAAAGAACATGAAAAGATGCTCAGCACCATTTACTCACCAGGAAAACGCAGATCAAGCCACATAGTGATACTGATACTACTTGACATCTCCTGGGATGGTTGTCATTAAAAAAGATGGACAATTTCAAGTGTGGAGAAATTGGAGGCCTTGTATGTTGCTGTGGGAATGTCAAATGTTACAGCTATTTTGGGAAACAGTCTGGCAGTTCCTCAAAAAAATAAAACATATAGTTACTATACAACAGAGCATATCCTCTCTTAGGTTCCTACCCAAGGGAAATGAAAACACAAGCTCACACAAAACCCGTACACAGATATTCATAGCAGCACTATTATTGACAGTGGCCAGTAAGTGGAAACAGCTCACATGCCGTCAGCTGATGAATGGAGGAGCAAAAGGTGGGTATCTGCACATGGAATATTCAGCAATAAAAAGAAACGAAGTGTTGATACATGTTACAACATGGGGGAACTTTGGAAATAGTGTGGTTCATGACAGGAACCAGATGCAAAAGACTACATAGCATATGATTTTGTTTATATATGTTCAGAATAGGCAAGTTTGTAGAGGTACCGAGTGGATTAATGGTTGCCTAGCACTGGGATCTTGGGAAGAAATGGGAGTGACTGTAAATAGGTGTGGGGTTTTCCTATGGGGTGATAAAAATGTCTGGAATTGATTGTGGTGATGACTACACAACTCTGTGACTAAACTAAGAACCATTGAATTGTACATTTTAAACAGGTGAGCTAAATTGTTGTTTTAAACATTTAGCAAATATGAATAAAATTACCTTTTAGTATTTTATTAGGCATTAGTTTTATATGATGAGGAGCTATTTTTAAACTTTTTAATATTCCAAGAGTTTTTTTCTTTTTTTAAAGAATATTAAGAACACCTAAGCCACAATGCCCTGGTAGTTTATGAGGCTAAGCAAGTATTTACATGCCCAGTCACACATCCTCATTAACTTACTCTTCATCTTTGAACAAAATTAAGTCCAGGATTTCATTATGTTTTTGATTATTATTTGTTTGAAGATAATCCAATTAAAGAAATACCACTGAAAGTTTGATAACTTAAAAAAAATTAACAAATATTATACTCCAGACTTTCAGTGATTTCCCATTATGTAATCTGTGTACTTTCTTGCCTGGCATTCTTACTGTAATTAAAAACACCCATATCCATTTTTCATTACATTGTACTATGCTCATACTACTTTATATACCTATCTCTGTATCTCTGTATCTCTGTAATGCTTTCTAAAGGGCCTAGAATAGATTGTAAATCTGTAGATGATGTGGGATGCTAAAACTAATGTTTGCGTGATGATCAATCCAGAGAGTAAGAGTGTTCAGAGATAGCAACATGCACTAGTTTTAGAGTAGTGGTTCTTAACTGGAGGCAGTTTTGCCTCCCAAGGGATATTTGTCAATGTCCTTAGACATTTTTGTTTGTCAGGACTAGAAGAGGGAACTGTAGTGGATCTAGTGGGTATAGGTCAGGGATGTTGCTAGAAATTCTACTTCATATAGGAACCTATCAAATAAAGAGTATATCCAGTTCAGAATGTCTGGAGAGCACTGAGGTTGACCTTGGTCCAGACCTAAGTGGAGTTCTTTTAATGAAGCAGTATTAAGTACTGAATAAGAGTGTGGACTGGAGCCACCCTGCCTGAGACTGGTTTGCATCCTGCTCTGCCACTTCCTAGCTGATAGCTTTGTTAGGTAATCTCTGTGTTTCTATAAAATAAGACTGAAGACAATAAACTATAGCTATTTTATAGGATTGTTGTGAAGACAGGTAAGTAAATATATGCATATATTTAGTGTCTGGAACATAGTACATACTCAACAAATGTTAGTATTGTTAAGATCTAAACTCTTGGCTTCAAAGGTATGCATTCTTGGGTACCTTCCTGACTATGAGTTAGCCTAGGAAGTCCCTCAGTTTATATATATTTGCTAGTCTGCAGAATTGAACAATATATTTGCTTTATCTTGAATCCTAATACCAGTACTTATATTTTATTATCTTTTAGTCCATCAGTATGTTGTAAGTCACTTTCCTTCATGCTTCCATCTTTTTTTTTTTTTTCACTATAATCATCCTCCAGTGGTTGGGGCAAAGCCCTAACTTTCATCCTTTATGTTCTAATACATTAAAATACTAACATTAGAATGTGTATGTGTGTGATACACACATATTATTATATTAAACACTAATATTTGAACACAAAACAAATGAAGAACTCTTGACTCTTCTTCCCCCAGGCTATTCGAAGTTTCCAGGTAGCTCTTCACATCTATCCAATGAACCCTGAAATATGGAAAGAAGACCTGTCTTGGGCAAGAACACTCCAGGAACAACAAAAAGTAGCGCAGAAGATTAAAAAAAGTGAAGCACCCCCTGAAGAAGCACCAAAGTCGATTCCAGACTATGACTTTGAAAGTGATGAGATTGTTGCTGTTTGTGCTGCTATAGCTGAAAAACAGAAGACGGTTTCAGCAAATAAAACCATGGTGATTGTGTCGGCTTCTGGGACTGTGGAGACTGTAACTGAGGAGGAAGATGGCGCCACACCACCAGATGGCTCAGTTTTTATCAAAGCCCGATGAAGCAGTTTGCATAATGGAGGAATTATTTGAATCTTTTTGATTGCCACTTAAAGTTTAGATGTAGGGATATTTACTTGGAGATACATGCAGAAGGCAAAACTCCTGTTTGTAAAAGAAAGTTTATCAGTTGAGGCATACAGAAACTAAATGGCAGAATTGTTATGTAGTGTTTGGACTATGCCTTGATAAGTTACGATTTATACTTCTTAAGGGTAGAATTCTGAGTTAAATCGCTTTTGATTAATGAACTTAATGTAATCTGAATACATAAATGAACACATTTTAAAGACAACTTGAAAAGTATATTCTTAAATAGTGAATAACTTGATGGGCAATGTTATTAAAATGGTGACTCAAATTTTGTTTTATGATAAAGGAAGTATGTGATTTCTTTCCCTCCTAGAAATAATACTGTTACTATTTCATTTTCTTGCTTCATTAGAGTAGGCCTGTCACAAAGCTTGAATATTTTTGACATTCATTTTGATTCAAAGTTGTCATTTGGTTACATGTGGAATTTTTGAAAGTTTGGCTGGAAATGCATGCAAATGTGTACATTCTGAACATTTCTCGTAATTCTAATTTGTATTTCTATTTTGAATTTAAAGTTACAACAATAGTAGTTTTCTTCCTCAATATTTGTAAGATGTGGGAAATATGTCAGAATGGTGTTTTTTTTTTTTTTTAATTAGTGGGCAGAGTAGTCCTTATCAAAAGTGAGTCATTTTTTAAAATGTGCATTTTTAAAATTAATGGCTTTTACAGAGATTGTGATAGATATTACTGCTGTATCATCCCAGGCTCAAAAACAATATTTTCCTTCATTTTTAAGAGCTTACATAATCCTGAAGACAATTTATTTCTTGCTTGTAGCTCTAATAATTTGAATTACTTTTCTAGATAACGTTTTGGAAATACTTAGTAAAATGAAAAATAATTACAAATTGGAATAGCTAAATGATATCTTTCTAAAAATAAAAAAGGATATTATTACAGTGTCAGTGAGTGAATAACTTAAGCACAAAATACATAGAAACTGGATTGTGATTTATAGTGCAGTCTCATGTTTATGAGAAGACTATGTTAAATATTGAAAAGCTGCAATCACATTCATAAGTCAATACTGTCGTTGCATGTGAATTATTATTTTTATAACTGTATATTATAGTACCAATACAAAGAACTATTGATTACTGTAATTTCTGACACTCAGGAAGATACTGTTGGTGGAAAGTTAATTTTATCTTGTTAGGGATGCAAGTAGGCTACTTTATGTTAAGGAGCTGTTGGAGCCCATAAGTAATGGTCTACATTTTTATGAGGATGATTTTTCAAAATTTTGTTTTATTGGAATGCAGATCTCTTTTCAGAGTTGGAGAAGTCAGCACTTGCCTCGAAAAGTATTATATTTTTACCCTAAGTTATAAAATTAGAAAGCTCTGGTTAAAGAGGTCAGTTTCAGAGTGATCTAAATATTTTGTTTAATAAGGAAAATTCTCAAAAGGTAGATGGGTATCTAGAAAATGAATATTCAACATTTGACACATTGTCTTGAGCAATGGATGGTTGTTTATTGTGTAATTTGTGAATAAATAGTTTTTTCCTGTGTTTTGAAGACTTTATTTTGTGGTGTTAGCTTTTGAAAAATTAGATTGATCTACTTACTTTTTTTTTTTTTTTTTTTTGAGGAAGAAAAAGGTTTACAGAACAAGAACAAGATACAAGTTTACAGAGTAGGATGTATTCACCACAGACAGCAGGCCCCCATTGGTGTGACAAAAGGCCTATCTACTTAACTTCTTATGTGAACATAATACATGTGAAGTACCCTGCCTGGTGCCTTGCCCACAGAATGCTCAGGAAGCGCTAGCAATTTTTGTGAAGAAGGTGAATTAATTTGGTGATGTTTAACCAGTTTCTTCTGCTTTAAGAAAGGAGAACTTGTTTTACAATTCCTTCCTTATTTGAAAATGAGAAGTCACTACTTTCGATATTGTAGGACAGATGGTTATCACTTGGGGATTATTGTTATGTGAGGTCTGTGCCTCAACCCCCACAGAGGCAAGACCTTGGGTGAAGTGCATCAGCCACTAGACCCTGTTAACCTTGTCCTCTGTATTGGCATTGGTGGGCCTAGTTAGTCTCTCCCTTACCCCCATGTAAGTCATAAACGGACGTAAGGTTGAAGAGAAAAGGGAGTTATGGGAAGGAAGGCAGCTCACTTCTCTAGCTCCCCAGAAGATGCTTAGTTTGGCCCATACTCTTCTGTGCATGACGAAAAATGCCTCTGTTATTTTACAGGGATGTAAGTACTCATATGCAAACATTTACTAAGCTTATTAGTTGTAATAAATCTTTGTGAATCTGAAGACAAATAATTGATACTCATGATATATAGTTAGAGATGTTTAATATATTTCCTGAAATAACTGTGTTCCGTGTTCAAGTTAAATTAAATATATTGAATATAATTTATATTATCATTTGAAAATTACATGGCATACATGTCCATTAGTGAGAACCCCGTACATTCAGACCATGCCTGATAACCCGAGAGTCATATATTATTCTCTAGGAAATAAGCTCTTTGATTATAGAGTATTTATCTTAAATATGCTAACAAATACTAAACAGGGAACAGCATGCAACTGATAGCTTGGAGAACCCAGACCAACTGCAACTGGGGCCTACGTACAAAATTTTGTGAGACTGGTTTAAGTATGAAACTATTGTAAATTGATGCTGTATGATAAAACTATAATGAAGACTTTAAAAAGCCTTAAAAAGGCTCAGAAAACTAGAGTTTCTGTGATTATAACTTCAGTTTAAACATTATGCTTTACAAAACAATTTAAAAGTTGTTTCACTGCCTTTCCCAGCAGTAAGAAAATTATCAATCATTTCTTATAACTTCTTGGGTCAGATACCCTTCTAAATTGACGCTGGATCAGCCATTCTGAGCTGGGATTTCATGACACACGTATCTCTAAGTGAGTTGTAAGTTGGCACAAGGACCGTAGTTCCATAAGAATTATAGTATTTTAAATGTGTTTTCTTTTGTTCCTGAGAGGTTACTATTAAACTGACAGTGTATTTTGTAATTGGTGACATTTTGAGACTGAGAAAGTAAGAGTTTTAAACCAGCAATAAAATACGGAAATCTGTAAATTACCTCCTTACCAAAGTAAATTAAAATGAAATAAAGGAGGTATCCCCAATGTCACTTGCAATTAAATATAGCCACTTCTAGAAGAGAAAGTATGGCCCTATATATAGCTAGCATACCATGAATTGTGCCTTAATGTGTGATACATGTGAGCTTCACCTGTTGTATATGTCAAGGTAGAAGAAAGGTTGAGAAATGCTGATCTATACTTTGGTGACAAAGCAGAAGATGGGGATGGATTCTTTTCATAGAGCTCAGGACTTGCATAAACCGGAGTCCTGATCTCTCCCTCCCACCTCCACAGGAAGGAAGAGAGTTTAAGACACACAACTAGGCGTCCAGGCCTTTTCTCCTTTTCCTTTGGGTTTGTCAGACCTGCAGAGAACCTATGTTGTGGTCTCTTGCCAGCAATGCTGTGACCCTTGCGGTGGTTCTCTGCCTCTGTGTGGGGAGCCCTGTGCTTGTGTAAAACAGCCCATGTCCTGGTGAGCAGTTTTTTGAATTATGCATTTGTTATTAGCTGGCCATTGTTGGCACAAAGCTAAATTGCATTCTCTAACCTAGCCTTTTCCAGCAATTAATCTGATGGAGAAGCTGCATCTATCTGTCTCTCAAATGGTTCAGAGGTCAGGAGGGAATGAAGGGTCTTATTTTATGACTTCCTCAAACCGCAACTGAGATTAGTGCAGATGATATTTCAAAGTAAGCATGAGATATATTAAAAACCAAAGGTAGGGATTCTTTTCTAATTTTAGAATTTGTTATCATGGAAATCTGATTGCAAATGAATATTATTAACTATAAGGCAACACGTAAAATTTGTTCAGGATATTAAAAGGTCTACTGTCTCAGAATCGTGATAGACTATTGTTGACTCTAGATTTAATTGGAAGGGAAGAACATGAGACTAATGATATCCTCTGCCCACCTTTATTAATTTTTCTTAAATGAGAATAATTTAGATATAATAAAATTCAAGTATTTTAAGTTTGTAATTTGGAGAGTTTTGACCAATGTGGGCACCTACTTCACCACAACTACCAAGATGTAGTGTATACCTATCATCCAAAAGTTCTCGATAGCCCTTTTGCGGCCAGTTCCCCTTCACCCTAACAGCCACCCTTATTTGTCTACCTATGTGCTTTCTGTGGTTATAAATTAGACTTGAGTTTTCTAGAATTTCAAATTAATAGGCCATACAATATGTATGTTTTTTATGTCTGACATTTTTTGTTCAGCATAATGCTTTTGAAATCTATCCATGTTGATATTCACCCATGTTACTGTGTATATTAGTAATATGTTCCTTTTTATCATAAAATAGTAATCTAGCATATGAACAATTGGTTTAGGTGTTCACCTATTTATGAACATTTAGGCTGTTTCAGGTTTTGACCTATTATGAATAAAGCTGCTATGTATGTAAATCACAATTCTGTATGTTTTTATTTCTCTTAAGTAAATATCTAGAGGCGGAATTGTTGAGTCTTATGACAAGTATATGTAACTTTAGAGGAATCTAACCAGACTGTTTCCTGAAGTGGCTATACCGTTTTTGCATTCCTACTGGCAATGAATTAAAGTTTCAGTTGCTCGGTAACCTTAGTATTTATTGTCAGTCTTTTTAAATTTAGCCACTTCAGGGGATGTGCAGTGGAATCTAATTGTAATTAATAATATACATTTCTCTAATGATGTTACACAGTTTTTCATAGCCTTACCGGATACATATTTTCCTTTGGAAAGTACCTGTTCAGATATTTTGCCCATTTTTTATTCATGTTATCTCATTGAGTTGTAAGAATTTTTCTTTTATACTGGATTAAAGTCCCCTATGAAGAAGATGTTTATTTTCTCTTCCCATTTATGGCTTGCTTTTAGCAGCAAGGAAAGAAATACAAATTTTTATATTTTTAATTTTAAGGAAGTGGAATAATTTCTTTTGATAATAAAACACAAGATATTAATAGTATTTTTAGATATAAATAATTGGGTGTTAAAAATAATCAAAGGAAATTATCCATAAACTCTTCCCATTATATAAAAACCATTGTAATGAACAGATACATACTAATTTTTAGATAATACACATTTTGCTATCTGATATTGCTTTTTTCCTTTACTAATTTTTTTATTTCAAATTAATATGAGGGTATGAATTTTTAGGTTACATTGTTTTCAATTCTCAGGTAAAGTTCCAGTTGTAGTTGAGCCCTTCACCCAAGGGCCATGCTGAACACCCTCACCTTGTGCACATTGCTTCTTGATTTTCTTAATGATAATTGATGATATCTAATTTATAAGGATTTTTCTTTCTTTTTTGGTTTTGCTCTTGATATCCTAACAAATCTGAGCTTCCTCCAAAATCACAAAGATTTTCTGTTTTCTGCTAGAAGTTTTATAATTTTAGCTTTTATGATTAGGTCTGTGGTCCATTCACCTATGCTATTGTGTATATCAAGTAATATGTTCCCTTTTATCATTGATTAGTAGTCCAGCATATGGATATACCACAGTTGATTTAGCTATTCATCCATTAACGAACATTTAGGTTGTTTCAGGTTTAGGCCTATTTTTGTTAATTTTTATGTGTAGGGTATGAGGTAAATGTTGAGGCTTATTTGTAATTATTCAGACACTATTGTTGAAAAAACTTTTGTCCCCATAAATACCTTGGCATCCTTATTTATGCATCCACCATGTATTTGAGGGTCCGTCTGAACTCTGTTACACTGATTCATCTATACGTCTATTTTTACACCAGGGCCACACTGTCTTGACTGCTGTAGCTTTATAATAAGTTTAAAAAATCAGTGTGATTCCTTCCACTTTGTTCCTTTCACCCCTCAGTTGTTTAATTCTAGTTTCTTGGCCTTTTCATAGATGCTTTAGAATCAATTTATCTATATCTATGTGAAAGCCTGCAGGGATTTTGATTAGGATTGTGTCAAATCTATAGATTAGTTTCGGAAGGGTTGCCACTGGAACAGTATCGTGGCTTTGGCTTTGATCTCATGCCTGTGGTACAACTCTCATTGTTTTAGGGTTCCTTTAATTTGTCTCAGCAGTGCTTTTTAGTTTTCAGTGTATCAGTATTGCCCATATTTTGTTAAGTTTATCCCTAAGTATTTCATGTTTTTTGATGCTATTGTAGGGAATGTTTAAAATTTTTTTTTTTCTTCTAAGGCAAACATGAAACAAAGTTTATTGAGGAAGAGAAAGATAGGCTTACAGAGTAAGAAAGCTTACAGAGCAGCGTTCATTTGCCATAGACAGCAAATGGGCCTCCACTGGCAGGGCAAGTAGGCAAAGAGGGCTTCAGTTTTCAGTTTCGATTAACTATTATATAGAAATACACTGATTTTTATACATGGACCTTATAGCCTACAAGCTTGACAAATTCATTTGTTAGATGCATTGGCTTTTGTACAGATTCCTTAGGATATTCTACAAAATTATCATGTCTTTGTGGATAAAGACAGCATTCTTTCTTCCTTTATAAACCATGTTCTTCTTATATTCTTCTTTTCCCTGATTGCGATTGCTAAAAATCCCCACTACAATGTTACATGGAAGTTTTGAGAATGAACATTTTGTCTTCTTTGACATCTTTTAGTCTTTCACTATTAAGAATGATGATTGCTGTGGATTTTTGTTTCATGCTTTTTATTAAATTGAGGAATTTCCTTTCCTGGTTTGTTGAACACTTTATCATGAGTGGGTGCTGAATTTTGTTAATTATATTTCTGAATCCCTGAGATTATTATATGACATTTCACTTTTGTTATCTTTGTATGTTCAATTACATTTATTTTTCAAAAGTTAAATCTGCAGCATTTCTGGAATAAACCCTACTTAATCATGATGGATTATCTTTTTAGAAGGATATTGCTTGATTCTATTTGGTAATATTTTATTAAGGATTTTTGTGTCTGTGTTCATGAAGGATATTGGGTTATATTTTTCATTTCTTATAATATCTTTGTCTAGTTCTTGAATCATGATAATACATCAAAAAATAATATGAGAAGTATTTCCACCTAGTCGTTTCAAAAAGTTTATTCTATAGGTTTTGTACTTTTTTTCTATAATGTTTAATAGAACTTATAAACCATTTGGAAAAGAGTTTTCTTTTGGGTAAAGAGTTTTAATTACAAATTCAGGGGTTTTTTTTCTTTCTTTCTTTTTTTTTTTTTTGTAGAGACAGAGTCTTGCTTTATCGCCCTCGGTAGAGTGCTGTGGCATCACACAGCTCACAGCAACCTCCAACTCCTAGGCTTAGGTGATTCTCTTGCCTCAGCCTCTCGAGTAGCTGGGACTACAGGTACCCAGCACAACACCCAGCTATTTTTTTGTTGCAGTTTGGCTGGAGCCAGGTTTGAACCCA
>CAUYQV010124222.1:0-10754 GCA_963574575.1 Galagoides demidoff
TAGGGGTTGGAGGTTGCTGTGAGCTGTGATGTCATGGCACTCTACCCAGGGGGATAACTTGAAGCTCCGTCTCAAAAAAAAAAAAAAGAAAGACATTTGTCCTGACTAAACACTTAGGAATCAAATTTTTGTATTGTAAAATTGATGTATTTTTTAACTTCATAAGAACTGCTAAATTGTCTTCCAAAGTGTTTGTACTATTTCATACTCCTGAAATTTTCATTTGTTATTCTGAAATATAAAATTTTCGCAACACGCTGAAAATATAAATATGTTGAAAATGCAAACAGCATAGTATCCATATCTTCCTTTAATTGACAAATTGCTTTCTTCCTATGTAGTCAAATCCCTTTTATAAAAAACACTTGTAGTTTTAAATGGCCCAACTGGATAACTCAGGATAATCTTCCAATCTTAACATCTTCAGTTTAATTACATCTTCAAAGTCCTTTCCAGGTTTCAGGAATTAGGATCTGTATACCTTTGAGAACCATTATTTAACCTACCATATCAGGGGTACATTATACCAACATGGATGTTGATATACATGTAAAAATAATTTATAGCTGGAATATTGTTTGTCTCATAAGACCTGACTTTAAGTTTCTTGTGATTACTGATATTTGGCATTTAGTCAAAAAAAAATCACTTCATGTATTCTATCTAAAATGATTTTTTTATTTACTTATTTTTCTACTTTCTATTTTTTAGTTGTTACTATGAATTTTTTAGACTGCTAGAAATTTTAGGTGATCAGTAACCAGTATCCTTTTATTTTTAGCCTCAATTTACAACCAGCTGTTGTCAATATGTTACAGAATTCAGAAAGGTGGAGATCAAAATTGCCCTTCTCAATAATAAAGCCAATAGCTAATTAATAAAGGAATAAGTGTAAAGTAATAAGTAATTACTTATTACCTATAAAGATGATTCACACACTTGGCTTGGATCTGTAAGCAGATGTGCTTGGTAATATTTTCTTCTCTGAACTGATTTTATCCTCCTGTAACAGATGCTGTTGGTGCCTTACTCACATCCAGTCAGCACACATTATCTCTGTGCATGCTAATACTTACTGATGAAACAATATGCACTCTTGGACTGAGGGATGCTTACAGCTGAAACGGGACTCTCTCAGTGCACAGTTAAACCAGACCAGAAGTGCTGGGAGTTAATTATTCTGGTGACATCATCAATAAAGGATAGAGGGAAGATGAAAGATAAATACCATAGATTTCTTATCCCTCAGGTGGTATTACCCTGAAACCTGTTTTATATACTCTCCCTTGAAGTTCAGCAAGATTGATTCCCTATTCTCAATTGATATTATCTACTATCTACTGCTTTGGCTTCCTTGTCTCTGTCTCACTGTCCCATTTCTCTACCAGTTATTTCTGATATCACCCCTAAAGTAAACTACTCGAGCTCAAATCTTTAACTCTGGGATTATTTCTGAGGGAATCCAACATAATACACATTCACAGGAGTTCCCCTTGCAGAAGCTGATTCTTCTTGTTTATTCTTTCCATATACAGAGATCATGATAGAGGTACCCTTGCTGTAGATAATGAGAGCAAAAAGAGAAAAAGAAAAGCAGATGATCCAGGAATATTTCATTCTGTCTTTCCAACTCTCCAATCAGGTGAATTACTTCTTTTCAACATTACTGAAACATTTTCTTTGTACTTCAGTACCTGTGAGTAGTAAATTAACTATTGATCTTTGCATACTTAAAGATGTCCTCATTTTGTCATCACACTGTAATTACATTTTATCTGGGCGTAGAAATATGGATGGGTATTTAGTTTCCTTCAGCTATTTGAAAGATAATAGTCCAGTGTCTGCTGACTTCAATGGTGTTTATGAGAAGTCTGCTGTCAGTCTGATTGCGATCACTTGGTGTGTTTCTCTTTGACATCTAAAAATCTTTCCTTCTTGATTTTCCAATTTCGTAATATGATCCAATACAGATTTTAAAAATGTATCCCTCTTAGATATTGGTATAGCCCTGTAAGCAGAGGACTTATAAAATTCTTCAATTTACCAACTTCCTAGTCATTTTCAATTTTGACATTTTCTTTTATTCATGCTGTTCTTTTTGAAATTCCTATTAGGACTAAATAAGAGCTTCTCAATATGTTTTGCTTGTCTCCTAAATTGTCTCATGTTTTTCATTTCTTTTCTCTCTAGGATATATTTTGAATATTTTAAAAGTTTTAACATCTACATGTTAATTCTGAAATCACTTTTGTCTAAGATAATATATATTTTATAAAATAAATTATATTATATTATATGTTTATAAAATATTTTATAAATTTTTTAATAGCATGTTAAAAAATAGTATATTAAAATATTTATAGTATATGTTTTTTTCCAAGGCTTTTTAGTTATTTTCTTTTTATATTTCTTGTGTTAATCAATAACCATCTTCTTCATTTGTTTCCTTCTCAGGTTTTAAGAATGTATTTTTCTTCATAACTTATGAGTATCTTAAACTTATTTATTTTAAGGTTTCTGTATTGTACTGCAATATTTTATCTTCTTTGGGGTCTGATTCTGTTCACTGATTTTCTTAGTTGTGTTTATGGATGAAATATCTCTATATTTAACACACCACTTTTTATTTGAGAGATCATCTCTTGTTGGTATATTTCATTTTGTCTCTCTTTTTTTTTCATTTTTCTCTGTTTTGTATAAGCCCTGTATGTAAAGTGGCTTTGCATTTTCAGTGGCCAACATTTCTGATGTTCACAGATTATGTGTTAATGAGTCAGAGTTTTCTCAGTGGTAGTTTGATCTTGTTCTTCATCAAGTGAAGGACTACTTCTTCTCCTTTACTATCGTCATGAGGACTGGTTGTGGAGACAATCTGAAGGAGTATTCAGAGATATAACTTGGCCTCCATTCATGGGTAAGAATAATGTAGATTTCTTGTTTTTTGCATGGAATTTACCTTTGGTACTCACTGAACATGTTCGTTCTCAGTTTGTTCAGGGGTGTTGCTGTCAAAGGGTCAATAGTTTGTTTTATTTTTAGAGCTCATAGGATCATCTCTTACTCACCATTGTAGTTTTCCTGTACTTTTGGGGCCACAGGTATTTGTATATATAATTTTGAGGCCAGGTATATGTTTTAAAATACATGGTATATAATTTCTATATGTTTAGCAGTGGTTCTCAACCTTCCTAATGCTACAACCCTTTAATACAGTTCCTCATGTTGTGGTGACCCCCAATCTTAAAACTATTTTTGTTGCTACTTCATAACTGCAATTTTGCTACTCTTATGAATCATAATGTAAATATCTGATATGCAGGATGGTCCTAGGTGACCCCTGTGAAAGGGTCATTTGACCCCCAAAGGGGTGGCAACCCACAGGTTAAGAACTGCTCATTTAGAGCAATAAAAGGAGATTTTTTTCTTACTTTCTTTTCAGAAAGTTGCTTAGTGGACAATTTACTGATGGAATTTGAGTTGGCTCTTACTAAAAATACTGAAATATCACACGACAGATTACTTTGAATGGCTTCCAAATGTTCTAACCCTCCAATCAATAAATTTTTACCCAATCAATGAATTTAGAAGTGTTTGCTTGTACTGTAATGCTGACACACACATTCATGATTGAATTTGAAGTTGGAATAAACTACTTGATGAAGTCATCAAAAACTTTATGGAAATGATTTTGCACCATAAAAGAATAAAATCCTTTTATGATATAACTGGAATATTCTCTCATGCCCACGTTTACTCAATATCCTTTCTACAGTCTGCTATCTCTGCTTTTTACCCTCCATCTAATTTTCCAATAAATAGTAGTCTCTTGAGCCATTGATGAAATATAATATGCTATTGCAAAGCAAATCTGGCTCTTTCCTAAAATATTAGAGAGAGTTACAAAGGCAAAAATACTATGTGTATATGTGTTTTGAAGACAAGCATTGTAAGAATATCATAAACTTCATTATTATTTAAAGTTTTTTCATTGTACTTTAGTACTGCTGATGAAAAGGACATTAAAGTCTTCCATTCTGAACATATTTCCTGGACATTCCAACAGAGAAGAATAAGGGGATTCTGTGGCTGAGGTCACAATTTTGAACATGGTCTGATTGACTGGACTAAACAAAGCCAGACAAAGAAATCAGTCCTTCTTGTGGTCTCTCCTTATGGTTCTTGGTCCAGGAGGGTATTCCTAGGTGGAAGTTGAATAGATTAAGGCAAAAAACTTCAAGAACTTGAAGTAGTGGAGAAAAATGGTGAGGCAATTCTGGAGTGGGAGTGGGACAGAGAGATGAGATGATCTAGTTCACTATTACTTTTGCTAAAGATGTAATAAAATAATTTACATTTATTTCTTGTAGTAGGCTAAGCACTATAATGTTTCTAAAATATGCTAACTCATTAAATACCACCACATTCCTATGAAGTAAGTGCTATTATTACGTACAGTTCTCAGACAGAGTAACTGAGGCACAGAGCAATTCATGCAGTTTGAATGCATACAATTCATGCATGTTGCCTCACATTGGGTCCTTTCATCTTAATCACTTCATTAATAAAAATTAAAAATACTACTTCAGAGTAGAGAGTTTGGGACATAATTTTCTTATGATTGTAAGGCAGTTAATAATCTCTTTTCTAGGTATTTATTTTTCTAATGAAAATTCTTAGAGGAAAGCAGTCTTATTCTTGTAATCTGAGCTTAAAAGTATTAATAGAAAGAATTCTAATGTGACTTTGGATAATGAAATATATCTTATACTCTAAATCTATTTAGTTCTTGAATTTCAGAGATCAAAAACAGAGATCAGAGGGCAAGGATTTATCCAAAAATACATCAATATCTCAATGGGCTTTTTGAGGAGTGACAATCTCACTTGAGGGGTCCTCATAAAGAATAAATTGTCATCTAGATAGAAAGGACCCAGCACTGTCCTTGGCATATAGTGAGTGCCTTCAGTGGATAACTGGCAATTTCCGATTATCTTCTTGCCCATCAGGCCAATAGAGCTAGAAGAGAGGGGCCATTTTCTTCTATTCATCTACAGCAATAGAGGTTTATCTATAAGGATTGGGCACCCTGACCTTTATTGTCATGAGTGGTTTGACTTAAATTGATCATTTTCTCTAATTGGTTGTCATGACAGTCTAGAAGCCTGCAGGATGCCAGGTGCATCATATCCTGAGATGTAAGCAATGGGTTTAGTTAGAATGAAAAGGTACATGGATTATACATCCCCAGGTAAGGGAAGAGAGAATACTGTGGGCTGATCTGAGTGATGTCCTCTCATTGGATACATAGAATGAGCAGCTCTTGAATGCTGTGTGATCAGTTGTGAGGGAGCCAGTTTGATGCTGACTCATCGATTCAATCTTAATTCTACTTCCTGTCACTCATTTACATATTCATTTTCTCACTCGTATAATCATCCAGTCACACATTTCTTCTCTCAATTAACAATTTAATAATCTTAATTCCTTTTATTTTTCATTAAATAAGCATTTAATGACTTTTGTGCAATAAAATACCAAACATGGTAGAAGATAAGGACTGATGCCAGTCCTGGGAACCTCTCAATTCCCATTAGATGCCAGATCTAGACAGCATTTATTAACTTATAGAAAACTCCATCTGTGATTTTCATTGTTACTGGTTGAACCCCTCTTAGTGACTAATGATACTATTTCTCTCCTCTGTAGCCCACCGGAAAGGATGCCCCATCACTGTTGATCTTGGGCTCAGTGACATGTAGAAATTAAAGTCACAGTTAATAGTTTGGAGTAGAACTTGAGTCTGTTTTCCCCCTTTATGCTTCCCTTCACAGAAATAATACAGACATAAATTCCCAGTTTTATAAATTCATTTGTCATTTTTATTAACAAATTGCAGAAATATATTTACCAGGAGATGTTGATGTCCAACAGCATGATTAAAGTGCTCTCTAGAAATGAGATAAGGAAAAGATTTTGATATATTTTTAAATAAAACATTGCCCTCTGATCTCTGTTCTTGATCTTTTAAATTTAGAAGCTAAATAAATTTAGATTATAAGGCATTCATCATTATCCAAAATAACCATCAGAACTATTGCTGTTTTAAAGATCAGGATCTTTAAATGTGTGTAATGAGAGATAGTGTCATGGATTTCTGGATTTCACCCCAGATATACTAACTCAGATTATCCTGGATTAGATCCTAGAATTCTGCATTTTGATGATCTTTCAGGGTGATTTTTAGGAGTAGCAATGTCTGAGAACTATGGCTCTATGCTATGTACAGGAATCATGGAGTTCTTTTGAATTTTAATAACTGGAAATATCACTCTGGTATTATACATCTATGAGGCTTACCTGCAAAACACTTTACACCAATAGTATGGTGAGCTATGGGGTTTTATGGTATCTGGGATTACAATCTTAATCTCAAAATAGAAGTGGCATTCCATTTCTGGTAAAACTATTTTTACCAGAATTTTCTCTAACCTAGTCATATTCAAAAAGAAAGCATGAATAGAGAAGTCTCAGAAAAATTAAAGGCTAGAAATAAAAAAATATAAAAATATTCTTAGACACAAGAGATCCAATGGAATCTTGACATGGTTTGTGAGCAATTTATATCTAATAGGCTAAGCACCATGTCGACTTTGCTTTTCCAACAACTTTCTCAAATGCATTCTTGACTTCTTTGTTCCTCAGGCTGTAGACCAGAGGGTTCAGCATGGGGATGACCATGGTGTAGAACACAGACGCGATTTTGTCTGTGTCCATGGAGTGGGTGGAACTTGGCTGTAAGTACATAAACATGACTGTCGTATAGAAGATAGACACAGTGGTGAGGTGGGATGCACAGGTGGAGAAGGCCTTCTTTTGTCCCTCGGCTGAATGCATCTTCAAGACAGCAACAAAAATAAAAAGATAAGAGTTCAAGATAACCAGGAGAGTGAAAAAGACATTGAATGCTACCATTGTGAAGAGCACAATCTCATTTGTGTAAATATCAGAACAAGAAAGAGCCAAGAGGGCGGGAATATCACAGAAAAAGTGATTGACCACATTGGAATGACAAAAGGACAGATGGAAAGTCAAGAAAACATGGGTGGAAGTTTGAAAGAGTCCACAAATGTAGGAGCCAGTGACCAGTAGGACACATGTAGTGCTTGTCATGGTTGTGGTGTAATGCAGGGGTTTACATACTGCTGCATGACGATCAAAAGCCATCGTGGCAAGAAGAAAACTTTCAGTAGTGACAAAAGCTCCATAGAAGAACATCTGGGTAGCACATCCATGATGCGATATGATCTTATCTCCTGTGAGCATCCCTGCCATTACCTTAGGAGTGACAGCTGAGGTATAGACACAGTCTGCCAGGGAGAGATTACCAAGGAAAAAGTACATGGGTGTGTGGAGCCGGGAGTCCAACAGAATCAACGCAATCATCCCAAGGTTTCCAGCCAGAGTGATGAAGTAAATGAGAGTGAAGGTTATAAATAAAGGGATTTGAAGCTCTAGGGCATCAGTTAACCCCACAAGAAGGAATTCTGTCACCTCTGAAATATTCTCCATCAAAGTTGTTTGGGAATTATCATGAGAGGTACCTATGATAAGATGAGAAAACACAAAATTATGATAATTGAACACTGTCATGGGAACAGAAATGTGGGCAGTGTGTCTTGCTCCTGTGTCAGATTCCTGTCAAGGACAAGAGTGCAAGAAGCTCTCCAAATGTTGGGTAGGGGTGGGTTGTGTGAGATCACTCACCTGGAGGTGGTTTTGGCACTGGAATACCTCTGCTGACCATGGCCACCGCAAATTGTAAGTAGTATGACTCTGGGGGCACATTTCAGCCTCCCCAGTGTATGGTATGTGCTACTGCATTAAACCACACAGGGCCATTTTTCAGTGATTCCTACATCTTGCAAACACTCTTAACCAAAATATACATAAAAACTGTAATCAACAGAAGGAAAAATATGGGAAACATTGGGTCATTCTTTGCTATGTGATGCTAACAGAGTGTGTCACGTGCATTTTCCATCTCTGGTAGACCCATCCCTAACCTATTCTTGATAGCTAAAGATATCAATGATTCAAGACACTGCTCTGAGGACACTCACACTTTTTTCTCTAATTCATGAGGACCCTTTGTTGGCTAATTCCCATGTAAGCATTGGCCTAAAGAAAACCCCATGATCTGTGAAGCACATTCTTACTGATATTTTTATGTCTTTTAGTAACTCAAGAACTAAAAGAGCAGTTTTTTAAAAATTGAAGCAAAGATTTAGTTTTTTTCTTTTCATCTCTCCCCAACACTCATGTCTTTGCTTTATTTGTGGGGAGGGAGAATAGGAGAAGATGGAAGAGTTACTTGGGCCTTCCCTAGAGACTCTGTGGTTTTAACCAAGCTGTAGACAGCCTTTCATACCCAGTAGTGTATCTGATTATGCTCACCTCCAGGGGTGGCTCAGGTGACAGCTTATTGTGCTGCCGGGGTTACATATGAGCAACTCTCTCAACCCTAACGACACTTCTGATTCTGGAGTCTTGAGTCATAATCATTTCTCCTGGATTAACAATCCTTCATATATAAGGCAAAAGATGATATAGCCCTTGTCTTTTTTTTTTTTTTTTTTTTGCAGTTTTTGGCTGGGGCTGGGTTTGAACCTGCCACCTCCAGCATATGGGGCTGGCACCTAACTCCTTTGAGCCACAGGTGCCACCCAATGTAGCCCCTTGTCTTTAAAAATAGCCAAAGTGAAAATAATTTTCCAACTACCTCAGGCTTTTATGTGAGAATGAATAGAAAATGTTTTGAAAACCATGAAAGATGCTGACATTTTTAAATTAGACAATCTGATCCACTATTTTTAATAGTCCATCTTATCTTTGCTTGGTTATTGCAGAATATTCAGCCAAGAATATTACATGTCTATACTTTGATGTGCTTAAAGTAAATAGCCTAACATTTGAGATTCCCAAATAGATGTTGAAAGTACTACAACTCCTGAAATTCAGAAAGGGAGATGTGGTCTTTGCACTGCTACTCCTATAGTACATTCACAATAAAAGAAAATTCAAAAATAGGTTAAAGGAACACTTCTCCACTGCTGGTGGGACTACAAACTAATACAGCATTTTTGGAAAGAAGTATGGAGGATCCTCAGAGACCTAAAAGTGACCTTTCATTTGATCCTGCAATCCCATTATGGGGTATCTACCCAGAAGAACAAAAATCATTTTACCACAAAGACATTTGCACCAGAATGTTTACTTTGGCTGAGTTCATAATTGCCAAGTTGTGGAAACAAACCAAATGCCCATCAACCCACGAAAGGATCAACAAACTCTGGTATATTTATAACAGGGAATACTATTCAGCCATTAGAAAGACAGAGACTTTACATCTTTTACATTTACCTGGATGGACTTGAAAAACATTTTTCTTAGTAAAGTATCACAAGAATGGAAAAATAAATATCCATATACTCAATACTAACATGAGACCAATATATAAACAATTGCATACTCATATGAACAATAAAATGCAAATATAGTCTAGTATGGGGAGAGGGGGAGGAGGCAAAGAGAAGGGGAAGGAGAGAGAACAATTGGCAGAAGGAGGGAGGGCATGAGGTGGCATCACACCTATTGTGCACATTGTGAGGCTGTGTAACAGACCCCCTGGGTGAGGGATTGTTTTACAACTGAAACTCTAGCCTGGAAGTAAGAACAATGTTATCTAAAAATGTGTACCCTCATATTCATTTGAAATAAAAAAATAGGTTTTCCCTTTTGAAAATCATCATCACCCCAAACATTTACGTAAGACACCTGGTGGTAGTCAGCGTGGAAATCTGGGTGCCGTAGAGCAGCTGAGTAGAGTGAAAAGAGCAGCGAACAAGGAATCAGAAGGTGACCGGCTAACAGGATGTCCGTGGTTATAGCTCTTTAACCACTCAGGGCTTTATTTTCCTTTTTTTTTGTTTGTGTCTGTGAAATAAAAATAACTGGATCCTCTAGTGCCCCTTCCAATTCTAAATGGAAATGATTGTTATTTTTTCTTGATACTTACTGTCCTAGGAAAAGACAAGCGAGGGTACAAAGAAGGGTGTATGGAAAAGCTTCATAGCCAGACCACGGACCAAAAGTCCATCCATATCCAGGAAAGCATTGTGCTGGAGAAACTCCTTCCCCACCTGTGCAGTTTTATGCTGTAAAACAGAATATCAGCTTGTGCTCTTGCAAATATCATGGCAAAGACAGCAACAAGTCTCTGGGGAAACATTTAATATTCTGTGAGTAGATATCTCAGGAGGCTTCTGATTGCAGGTTGGTCTTCCCTATCTGACTCTGACTGGGGATAGCAGAGGATAATGTTTGCACATTGGGTGAGCGACATGGAGGAATGGAGGGTTAGGGGAAAGAGCCTCCAATCACCAAATCAGCGGTGTCACAGCCACATTGGGCAAAAAGATATGAGCTTCTCTAAATCTCTGGTTCATGCAATGTCAGGACCTCAAGCAAGCTTTCTCATATCTAACATTCTCTCAAAGGTCTAGAGATTTCCCCAGCAATATATTTTTCTTTCTATTTTTTTTTTTTTCTTTTCGAGACAGAGCCTCAAGCTATCCCCCTGGGTAGAGTGCCATGGCATCACAGCTCATAGCAACCTCCAACTCCTGGGCTCAAGCGAGTCTCCTGCCTCCGCCTCCCAAGTAGCTGGGACCACAGGCGCCCACCACAACGCCCGG
>CAUYQV010124224.1:0-20555 GCA_963574575.1 Galagoides demidoff
GTGGTCCCAGCTACTTGGGAGGCAGAGGCAGGAGACTCGCTTGAGCCCAGGAGTTGGAGGTTGCTATGAGCTGTGATGCCATGACACTCTACCCAGGGGGATAGCTTGAGGCTCCGTCTCAAAAAAAAAAAAAAAAAAAAAAAAAAGGATCCCATTTTACTTATTATCGGTTCCTTTCTGGTGTTCAGCTTCCCCAATGACCCGCCCCAGGGAGCTCATCAGCTGAGTCTCAACCAAACGTTCCTCTGGGAGAATTCGTCCCAGGAGCGCTCTGAGGACCGCATGGCCAGACTAGCAGGAGTTTCCTGCGGGGGTGATTTGTGGTGCAGGCAGAACCAGACCTAAAGAATCTGACTGCACGATTTTTCCGCCAAACCTCGCTCCCTGGTTTCCTGGGAGCAGAAGTTGGCAATAGTGCCTTGATAGAAAAGGCCTGGGACCCAGTTGTTGTAGCCTTACACGTCTGCAGGTGGGTCCAGAACTTACACTCTGTACAACACTCAAAACCACAATCTAAAGAAACTATGCAACTCAGACAGTCAGGACACAGGAAACAATAAACACAGGACATCAATAACCAGCAAGAAACATGAACCGACCAGACATGAGCCCACAGTCCATCAGAGAACAGACACGAGTTCCCCGCTCATCAGAGATTAGATGCGAGCTCTCCACTCATCAGAAAACAGACAGAAACAGACGGAAACTAAAAGAAGAAACACCAAACTACTGCACAATTCAAGGTGACACACACAACCTACTACACATACCAAACTCACCTCCGGGTTGGCGTCGGAGCAGGTCCGCGGTGGAGGTCTGGGAGAGATTCCCGGCCAACACACCAAAATGTTATGCCCAAAAAATACCCCCAAATGGCCATAGCAGACAAGTCCGAGACACACTCCGGCGTAAAAGCAAGAGGTGAGTTTTATTCAGGCCCCAGGAAGCCCGGACTCTCCTGGCATGCAAGCCGAGGACGAGCCTTCAGGCCCGGGCCAAGCCCGAGCCTGGACTCTCCTTGCATACACACCAAGGAAGAGTCTCGAACCTGGCGTGGAGGAAGTTTTTATGGGGTACAGAAAGCAAGAAGGGTAGGAGGGTAAGAGTACACTTTTCATTAGTGGTTAGTGATTTTACTAGTAAAGGAGGATTTGGATTGGTACAGGGGATTTCTTAACTGGGGCTAGAGGTAGTGTAGCCTAATTAGGTAGTTGAAGGAGAATACCTGAATTTCAGTAGAAACCTATTGCCTATTATGGGAGCTGTTCAAGGGACTGAAACGCATTACCTATTATGGTGGTATGGCAGCTGTCTGCCTAAGGTGTCTCAATTAGCGGCTTAATGGCTGAGCAGCAGGTGTGGGGGAGGCAGCAGGGAGTGGCCCTGCGGTTTAACAGAGCTTATGTAGTAAATGACAAAATGGCGCTGGTCTGGCCCTTTCAACAGCATCACCACAGGTGTAGTCTCACAGCTGGAATTATTATAGTGAAAGAGACAGACTACCTGCTGATGGCAAGTAGCAAAGCTTTATTGTTCAAGACTACCTTTTATAGTTGGCTGGTCACGTACACACTATTAATTAACAAGTAAAGTATACATACTACTAATCTTTTTGAAAGTTAGTTCAATCTTCAAAGAGACAAAGTTTGAAAACTCGAGGCAGCCACAAAAGGAAGTACATCTAAAGACTTGAGATTACCCAGAGGAGAGTAAAACTTTGAAGTTATACTATGCACTCACTGTGTTACAGAAAGCAGATTTATGGCTTATGCTTCAAGGCGACCTGGAGGCCTTCGAAGTTTTAAGATAAACAAGTTCTTCTTTCCTTATCAATCCCTAGGCTGTGTCTTTGCAGAAAGGTTTTTAACCCCTTCTTTGCAGGCTTAACAGCCACATGGCCAGAGTCACTGAAGATGGGTTTTTATGCCCTAATCCCCAGGCCCTGTTCCATGCTGACCAGGGATACCAAGTCATCGACAGAGTTGCCTTCCACAGAAGTCTGTCCACCTGCCTCTGGAGCTTAGAGTGAGCACACAGGTTGTGAGGGAGCACACAGTTGTGGGGTTCTACCCCACACTCCGGCACACATTGTGAAATTTGAAAATATTTGTCATTATAGTTTCTGATTTTAAATATCATATATATTACTCATAATGGACATAACCTTTATATACAAGGTTAAATGCAATGCCCTCCAGACAGCACAAGGTCCCAGAACCTACGGAAAACCCCCCTTGTGGGATCCACTATGGGGAATTCCACTACTTGTCGCTCAGCTGCTTAAGGGCGGGGCCTAGGGCCCTATCCAGTCACGGGCTCTGAGTAGAAACTGTCCAATCAGGTTACACCGGGAGAGGAAGGGGAGGCTTTTGTGCTGAGCCTCCGCTTTTATCTCTTGGGTGGTCACTGCTTCTTCTTTGATGTGGAAGGTCCAGGTATTCATTTCAGTCTGTGATGTCCTGTGACCTGCAGGTAGTAAAGGATCTGTAAGAAGGATGCCTGGACGACACAGAAGCCAGGAAATGGTGAGTGTGCAGAGCTGGGTGTTCCAGGTGTTTGGAACGGGACCAACCGGCTGTGGTGTGACCCAGGCTTCCCAGGGCAACTCTGGAGTCTGTGGACTTCGAGTCCACTGCACGCAGCTGGGCCTGCAGATCGCTCAGGCCACTGGGTGGGGGCTGGAGCCACAACTAGGAGGGGAGGTGGGGGCAAGGGCATGTTGCGTGACTTTTGGCCTGACCGGAGCTCTCTTTGGGCGGCTCTGCAAAGCAGATTGGTAAGAATAAAAGGGTTTTCAGGGCATAATCCTAACATAGTGTGTGGGGTTCATGTGTGAAAGGAGCTGGGGTCGGTGGGCTCCTCAATCTTTTTTTTTTTCCTGTTAAAAGTTAAACTAAAGCACGATTAAATAGTTTATCAGAGCAGTGATTTGTAAATTGGGGAGTGCCCAGCCATGACTTGTGTTTGGGAGTCCACAAAAGGAGCTTGAAGGAAAGATTTTTATAAAGTGTATGAAGAAGCAAACCTAATTCAAAAATTGCTTGGGTACAGTTATGTAGTTACCTTATTTGGACTGTCCAAGTGGTTATCATCTGGTTATGTAATTACAGGTTGATTGATGGTTTGGGATTGTTTATGCCTAAATTTTAGTTTCTAAATTAGTAATTTGCAAAAAATGCATGAATTAGATATTGGTATTACTGTGTAGGAACCCAGGGCACTAAAGTCAGTTCAGTCTAACTGGTTGTCATTTGGTTATTTGGTTATTTTAACACACCACAGAGGGACGTGTTTCTCCCTGCGTTTTCCAAATGTATGGCAAGCAGAATCTTTTTTTTTTTTTTTTGAGACAGAGCCCCAAGCTTTCCCCCTGGGTAGAGTGCCATGGCATCACAGCTCCCAGCAACCTCCAACTCCTGAGCTCAAGCGAGTCTCCTGCCTCAGCTCCCCAAGTAGCTGGGACCACAGGCGCCCGCCACAATACCCAGCTTTTTTTTTTTTTTTTTTTTTTTTTTTGGTTGCAGCCATCATTGTTGTTTGGCAGGCCCGGGGTTGGATTTGAACCCACCACCTTAGGTGTATGTGGCTGGCGCCTTAGCCACTTGAGCCACAGGCTCCAAGCCAACAAGCAGAATCTTAAATCCACCACAGTGGTCTCATACCCTAACTTTGTTAGGGGTTGCAGTAAAATCAAATTTCCAGTTCCTTTTTCACATTTCCAAATGCCGCTGTTGTACCCAGGTGTTCCACAAAGACCTCACTGCTAAACAAGCCAAATGTACAGCAGAGTCTTTTTATTGAAGAGCTGACTGGCGACTGCCTCAGTGTCCCAACATGGGGTTTCTGAGAGCAGCCCCAGGTGCTTAAGGGATGGGGTTTTTAAGGATTGGTCTGTATCCTGATTGGCACACAGGCTGTCCAGGTGCATTTGGGTAGGGTAGCAAGCAAGCATTGTACAGAAGGAAGTGGAATTTTGTGGTTAGTTAGCTATACATCATACATCTTAGTTTTAATATTTTCTTCTACACATCTTAGTTTCAGTACTTTTTTTTTTTTTTGTAGGGACAGAGTCTTACTTTATAACCCTTGGTAGAGTGTAGAGTGCCATGGCGTCACACAGCTCAGAGCAACCTCCAACTCCTGAGCTTAAGCAATTCTCCTGCCTCAGCCTCTCAAGTAGCTAGGACTACAGGCACCCACCACAATGCCTTTTTTTTTTTTTTTTTGGTTGCAGTTTGGCTGGGGCTGGGTTTGAACCCACAACCCGCAGTATATGGGACCTGCACTCAACGCACTGAGCCACAGGTGCCACCCTCGTTTCAGTACTTTTTCTTCATACATCTTTGTCTCACCTGGTATTGTCTACAGGTTAGTCCAGGGATAGTAGATTCATTTTCCAGGGAGTTAGCTAAGCAAGAAACTGGGAGTGAACTAGAAGCAAAAATCTATTAGCACTTTTTCATTTATCTTGGGGGTGAACTAGACTTATTTCATTTCTTTTTCTTAAAGTTTGCAGTTCGGAAATTTGCCAGGAGTTAACTGGTATTTTTCCATGATAGCCTAGGCCTAACTCCACTACAATGCCTGGGTAGCTTTTCCATTTTTTGCTCTTGCTCAGGCTGGTGTCCAACTCCTGAGCTCCAGTAATCCACAGGCCTTGTGCTCCTGGAATGCTAGGATTACAGGTGAGAGCCACGATGCCTGGCCTGTTTATGCCCTGGTATTAATCTGAAATAATAATAATAAAAAAAAAGATGTCAGAGGCAGAGATAAGGAGGGGAGAAAGAATTAGGCTGAATTTCAGACAACTGGGAATTGAGACTATCAGAAATGAATTAGTGAATAGCTGCTATGCTAATAATGTGTGGCCAAAGACAACTCTTGTTTTTTTTAAATTTCCTTCCTTATTTTTTATTTTTATTTCTTTGCTATTTGTTGTTGTTGTTGTTGTTGTTGAGATAGAGTCCTACCCTATGCCCCTGAGCAGAGTGCAATGGTGTCATAGCTCACTGCAACCTCAGACTCAGAGTGTGGGCATCCCGCTGCCTCAGCCTCCAGAAGCCACTGGGTGCTTGCTGTGGTACCCAGCTGGATTTTTCCATATTTTTAGGAGTCGAGGTATCACTTTCACTCAGGTGAGTCTTGAACTCCTGAGCTCAAGCAATTCTCCCTCCTTAGCCTCCCACAGTGCTGGGATTACAGGGTTGAGCCACCGCGCCTGGCTTTTTCTTTTTTTGAGATAGAGTTTTACTTTGTCATCCTTGGTAGAATGCTGTGGTATCATAGTTCACAGCAAGCTCAAACTCTTGGGCTTACGTGATTCTCTTGCTTGAGCCTCCCAAGTAGCTGGGACTAGAGGAGCTGCCATAATGCTGGGCTATTTTTAGAGATGAGGTCTTCGTCTTGCTCAGGCTGGTCTGGAACCTATGGGCTCAGGCAATCTCCACCCCTTTCAGTCTCCCAGAGTGTGAGGATTATAGGCATGAGCCACTTCCCCGGCCCCCAAAGACAACTCTCATTCCTCTTAGGAGTGGTGGAGAGAAAAAAAGGTTGGACACCCCTGGTCTAGAAAGAGAAACATCAGCACTGACAGGGAACTGTTAAAGAAGCCAGTTTATAGACCTCTTCTACACCTGCAGATCACATTTCTTAGAGTGAGTCCCAGAATACCAAATAATTTATATGTACATCAAAAAGGATCTGTTCTGTGAAATTTGGATTCATCCTAAAGGCCACACTTAAGTATCTAGAAGGCCAGCTGTGGCCACAGGTTCCCCACCCCTAGACAAGTGGTTCTCAGCCCCAGGCTTCCAGTTAGGATTAAATGGCCAGTTTGAAGAGGCACCTTCATCACCTATGCTCTCCCTCACAAATTCTGTTTTCTATTAATTGATTAGGATTATGATTTCACTTTTCCCCCTTTTCCACAGCAGTGATTATAGTCCATTTGTGTTCATTGACACCTTATAACAGTTTGTCCCATTACAGCTGATGGTAACATCATTCGCTTTTTCCCTAACTTGAACCTGGCAGAATCCTAGAGTTTGGAAGGACAGCCAACCCTTTGTTTTCTATTTTCTATTTTATTTTAAAGCAAGTTCACCTGTAAGAAGTAAAAATAATGGGCGGCACCTGTGGCTCAAGGAGTAGGGCACCGGCCCCATATGCCAGACGTGGTGAGTTCAAACCCAGCCCCGGCCAAAAACCGCAAAAAAAAAAAAAAAAAGAAGAAGTAAAAATAATGTTCTATTATACAAGCTGTTTTGGGGCACTTATCAGAGTCCAAAGTATCTGAGCTCTTCCTGATATCAGAAAGTATATAACCCTCTTTGATAATCTGAAACAAAGATCGAATACATAGAAACTAAGTTTTTTAACACATTGATTGCCACACTAGGAAAAATATTTTTTTCCTTGGGGCCACAGGTTGTATTAGGTCAAGAGACATTTGAGTTATATAAGCTTCATGAGGCCTTGAGCTCCAAACTAGCATAAGTTAAATACAAATCACATGGCAGTTAATGTGTTAACAATAGCATAGGAATTGTCTTATTGGTTATAAATTTGCCTTTTCAGTTGTATTTGTATCTCTTCCTTGCATCTGCAACCAGTCTATAAGCTCTTTATCTCTTCTCTGCCCATGGGGTAGGGGGTGCTAGGTTCTCTGTAATATCTGGTTAGGAAGTTGTTTTCTTGCATATTAATGTCTCACCATAAAACTTCAAAAGTAACAATTGGGATTAATAAACTATTCCAGAATGTAAAAAAAAAAACCAATAAAGCAATAAAATATAATAGGACACATAGAATAAATGAAACAAAAAAGTGAAAAAATACACAAGGCTCAGGAACAATTGCTCTTAGTTCAGTTTTATCATTGTGTGTGGTGGTCTCCATAGTTGTGTTTTAAAAAGCATAAACAAAGAGTGTAATTTTTTTTTTTTTTTTTTTGAGACAGAGTGTCTCACTATGTCACCCTCGGTAGAGTGTTGTGGCATCACAGCTCACAGCAACCTCAAACTCTGGGGCTTAAGCGATTTTCTTGCCTCAGCCTCCCAAGTAACTGGGACTATAAGCGCCTACCACAATGCTCGGCTACTTTTTTGTTGCAGTTGTTATTATTGTTTAGCAGGCCCTGGGCAAGGTTTGAATCTGCCACTGTTGGTGCATGTGGCCGGCGCCATAACCACTGTGCTATGGGTTGAGCCAAAATTTGTAATTTTTTACAATTAAATATATTTCTTTATTTACACAAATGTTATATCCCCACTTTTAACGTGTATGTATTTACCATTTCTTTGTATTTACTGTGCATAAAATGTAAGCATTATTCGATTAATTTTGTGTTACTGCTTCTTGTTTTCATTATTCTTCTCAGTTGCGAAAAATGCTCTGAACAGTCTGTTGGAGCTGTCTTCTGTATATTGGCCTGCATGTCCTTTTGACATAAATTCTAAGTCAAGTAAACTGGGCTAAAACCCAGACTCTACTGTGTATTGAATAATTGGCAAAATATTCTCATAAAAGAGAAATAATACTGTTATTCTCATAGATTATTTTTGTGGTTTTTATGTGTTAATATGTGAAATACTTCAAGGATGACATCTGGTATATAGTAAATGTTATTCTTACTATTATGTTATAACATGAATATTTCACAAAACTTGTGCTATTCAAACATGTGGCTTTTAGATATGAGGCATTGGCATCACTGGCAAGCTTTTACAGATGAAGAATCTCAGACCTCACCCAGATCTTTTGAACCAAAAGCTGCTTTATAACGAGATCTCTAGTTCATTGAGGTACATAATAAAATTTGAGAAGTGTGTTTCTGACTCACTGTGCTTTTTTGATTTTAGGAATATACACAACTGATTCTGTATGATGTAAATATGGCATTTAAAAATGTATATTCTTGGCAAGATGTGGGTGGCCCATGCCTGTAATCTTAGCACTTTGGGAGGCCCAGGCAGGAAGATTGCTTGAGGCCAGGAGTTTGAGACCAGCCTGAGCAAGAGCAAGTATCTCTACAAACAATAAAAAATTAGCTGGGCATGGTGGTATGCACTGCTAGTCCCAGTTGTGTGGGAAGTTGAGGCAAGAGGATCACTTACTTGAGCCCTTGGAATTTGAGGTTACAATTAGCTATGATGGCTTCACTGCACAGTAGCCTGGGCAATGGAATGAGACCTTTTCTCAAAAAATGTATGTTGCTGTGTTGATGCTTTAATTTAAAAAATTTTATGTTCTTTTTTTTTTTTTTTTTGAGACAGAGCCTCAAGCTGTCCCCCTGGGTAGAGTGCTGTGGCATCACAGCTCACAGCAACCTCCAACTCCTGGGCTCAAGCGAGTCTCCTGCCTCAGCCTCCCAAGTAACTGGGACTATAGGCGCCCACCACAGCGCCCGGCTATTTTTTGGTTACAGCCATAATTGTTGTTTGGTGGCCCAGACTGGATTCGAATCTGCCACCTTAGGTGTATGTGGCTGGGGCCTTAGCCACTTGAGCCACAGGTGCCAAGCCCCAAAATTTTATGTTCTATATGAGCCTAATGTCTACATTAATTTTGTGAGTCTTTTATCATTCTCTTTCTACAGAAGAATACTTTAAAGAATGTTAGTATATTAAAATGCATGTTCTTCTATAATTCAAGTCACTCATATGTAAGGGCTGTCTGGAAAGTATCTAACCATGTAATGTTTTATTGTTATATTTACAGTGACTCGATACTTTCTGAACAGCCCCTGTATGACAGAGCTAGCACTCTATTTCATTTTTTTTTTTTGAGACAGAGTCTCACTTTGTCACCCTCAGTAGAGCGCTGTGGCATCACAGCTCACAGCAACCTCAAACTCTTGGGCTTAAGCGATTCTCTTGCCTCAGTTTCCCAAGTAGCTAGGACTACAGGCACCTGCCACAATCCTTGGCTGTTTTTAGAGATGTGGTCTCCAACGCGTGAGCTCAGGCAATCCACCCACCTATGCCTACTGGAGTGCTGAGATTACAGGCGTAAGCCACCGTGCTCAGCCTAACTATCTCATTTTATCTTGGGTCAAAGTAAGAACTCTGGCCACATGTTTATTTATTTATTTGTTTGTTTTTCAGGGACTGTTGATGCTTAGGGATGTGGCCATAGAATTTTCCCAAGAGCAGTGGGAATACCTGGACACCACTCAGCAGAATTTGTATAGGGATATGATGTTAGAAAACTACAGAAACCTAACATCTGTGGGTGAGAGTAACGTAACCTTCAGAATATACACCCCAGGGTTTTTATTTCTTTCCTTTGTAGAATGTCTCTTGGGAGCTTATGTTTTATTTGAATGAATTTGAGATTCCTTCTTTTTTTTCAGACAGATTCTCAAGCTGTCACCCTGGGTAGAGTGCCCTGGTGTCACAGGCTTAAGTGATTCTCATACCTCAGCCTCCCAGGTAGCTGGGACTACGGCGCCCGCCACAACGTCTGGCTATTTTTGTTGTTGTTGTTCAAGTTATTATTGTTTAGCTGGCTGGGGCGGGGTTCAAACCCACCAGCCTTGGTGTATGTGGCTGGCGCCCTACCCACTGAGTTACCGGTGCTGCCAGATTCCTTCTTTAAGTATAAAAAATTGGGGGGTTATTTATGTACATGAAAAAATCTTTATGTTTGACCTTGATATTTACTTTTTTTTTTTTTTAGGTGATGTGCAAGTTTCACTGTAGTTTACTACTGATCCTAGAAATTCAGTGACATAAATTATTGTTGCTTATACCTTAAAATCCAATTTTTCCTTTTTGTTTTTGATTCAGTCATATTGAAAGTGAAGCACAGGACAAACAAACTTAAAATGCTTTCTTAATATTCTACCCGGCAGTCGGGAAGTAGTATTTTAAAAAACTTATTCTAGAATCTTCAATAATAACTCTTTCTTGTCTACTGAGTATAATACTAAGTTAAAAATTGAAGAACCCCTAATCATGATTCATGTGTCTTTTTCTAATAACATAGAACTGGCCGTCCCTAAGCTAGACCTGCCTGATCACCTTTTGAAACAAATGAGACTCCTGGAATGTGAAGAGAGAGTTAGTAGCTAAATACCCCATTAGTGGGGAGTGATTGAAACAGACATCTAAAGGTCAAGGAGGAAGCTAGACCTTAAAGCAGTGGTTCTTCCTTCCTAATGCTGCAACACTTTAATATAGTTCCTCATGTTGTGGTGGCCTCCATAAAATTATTTTCGTTGCTACTTCATAACTGTAATTTTGCTATTGTTATGAATCGTAATGTAAATATCTGATATGCAGGATGGTCTTAGGCCATCCCTGTGAAAGGTCGTTCCACCCCCAAAGGGGTTGAGAACCTCTGCCTCAAAGTGAATTAAGAAGCTGTGGTTCAATGAAATGAATTTTTGAGAGGCTTAGGTTTATTTGTCTTGTTCTCATAGAAGAACACCTTTTTCCTGCATGCTCTTCATTATCTGATGATTTGATTCCTCTTAAGATAGTGAAAAAATTAATTTGCTCTTTAGTGATTTTCCTTCAAATTCATAGTGAGAGCCAAAGTCCTCCATCTGGCCTATGAAACTTTGCATGATCTGACTTTTTATTCCTTTGGGGGTCTGTGGAAAACTCTGTGCATATTTCTGACTATATCCTTGTTAAACCAGATTTTTAGTTCTATTTTTGCTTTATGTCAGGAGCATGTGAATATAGTGGTGTTCAGGTTCAGAAGTCCTAGAAATACAGATGTTTTCTGCCTTTTTGTTTACTTTCAGAGTCTTACTTTGTTGCCCTGGGGAGCGTGCCGTGGCATCATAGCTCACAGCAACCTCAAACTCCTGGGCTCAAGTGATCCTCTTGCCTCAGCCTTTGGAGTAGCTGAGAATACAGGCTCCCACCACGATACCCAGCTCATTTTTCTATTTTTAGTAGAGACAGGGTTTGACTCTTGCTCAGGCTGGTCTAGAATTTCTGAGCTCAAGCAATTCACCTGCCTCTGCCTCTCAGAATGTTGGGATTACAGAATGAGTCACCATGCTCGACCATATTTTCTGTTTTATTAATTTTCAATCCTATGGCAGTTTCAAAGGAGATTTTACAGAAATTTAGGCTCTGTAATTTCATCTCCCTTTAGATAATTAATTTTAGAATATTTATGTAAAACATCTAATATTTATTTTACATCAATGGTTTCTTTTTCCTAGACTGAACTAAGATAAAAAATTTAAACTCTATATGCATAATTTCTACATGTATAAATTAGTTTTATTTACTACTTTCCATTTAGAGATTATTTCTTTCCTAAGACAGAGTCTTACTCTGTCACCCTGGGTACAGTGCAGCAGTGTCACTATAGCCCCCAGCAAGCTCAGACTGCTAGGCTCAAGTGATCCTTTTGCCTCAGCCTCCTAAGTAGCTGGGACTACAGGTTTGTGCCATCATGCTTGGCTAATTTTTTCTACTTTTGGTAGAGATGAGGTCTCTTGCTCAAGCTTGTCTCAAGCTCCTGACCTGAAGGGATCTTTCTTTCTTTCTTATATTTTTGAGACAGGAGCCTTAGGCTGTCCCCCTAGGTAGAGGGCCATGGCATCTCAGCTCACTGCAACCTCCAACTCCTGGGCTCAAGCAAGTCTCCTGCCTCAGCTTCCCAAGTAGCTGGGACTACAGGTGCCTGCCACAACGCCCGGCTATTTTTTGGTTGCAGCTGTCATTGTTGTTTGGCAGGCCTGGGCTGGATTCGAAACCGCCACCTTGGGTGTATGTGGCTGGCTCCTTAGCCACTTGAGTCACAGGCGCCAAGCCGGAGGGATCGTTCTATCTCAGCTTCCTAGGGTGCTACGATCACAGGCATGGAACCACTACACCTAGCATTCTTAGCTTAAAACGTCTACGGGGAACTTAGAACATTGTCCACTGTGTAGTAAACTTGACTGTTGTTATCTGTCTTAATTATCTTTTCAAATTTTGTTTGGTTAAGTGTACAGTTTACTATGAATGTGCCATCTATGTTCATTCATTGTGAGGAGCAGGAGAATCACTGCTCAGGAGTCTCAAGCTGTTGCCCTGAGTAGAGTGCCATGAGGTCATAGCTCATAGCAACCTTAAACTCCTGGGCTCCAGTGATCCTCTTGCCTTAGCCTCCTGATTAGCTGGGACCACAGGTGCTGCCAGTAGTTTTTCAATTTTTTTTTTTTTTTTTTTTTTGAGACGGAGCCTCAAGCTATCCACTTGGGCAGAGTGCCATGGCATCACAACTCTTAGCAACCTCCAACTCCTGGGCTCAAGCGAGTCTCCTGCCTCCGCCTCCCAAGTAGCTGGGACCACAGGCGCCCCCCACAACGCCCAGCCATTTTTTGGTTGCAGCCGTCATTGTTGTTTGGCGGGCCAGGGCTGGGTATTCGAACCCGCCACCTTAGGTGTAAGTGGCTGGCGCCTTAGCTGATTGAGCCGCAGGCGCTGCCAGTTTTTCAATGTTTAATAGAGATGGGGGTCTCCTGAGCTCAGGTGATCCACCCGCTTTGGCCTCTATACTTTCTAATTTTTATGTGCTTAATCTTGTTAAGATTTATGTCGTGGCTTATGAGGTTGTCTAAATGGCATAATGTGCTATGTGTGCTTAAGAATAGTGTGTATTCTGTTACTGGGGCAAAAGTTCAGTATATGACTTTCAGGGTATAAATGATATATAGTGTTCAAGTCTTCTGTTTCCTTTTGTCTTTTTGCTGTTATTATGCCAATATCTGCTTCTTGCTTCAATTCTGTAAAAGGTTGCTTCATATATTTGGGTTGTAATGGCAGGTGCATATGTATTAATACTTCTGATATCTTCCTAATCAATGGACTCTTTTATTGTCATATAATGCCCTTTATTGTCCCTTGTGACAGTTTTTGATTAATGTATTTTGCCAATGTTGCATTCAAAAACTTTTCTTTAATTCTTTTACTTTCAGCCCATATGTATCCTTATGTCTAAATTGGGTCTTTTCTAGAAAACATAAATTTGGATCTTATTTCTTGAATTGATTCAAACAAAATATGTCTTTTGATTGATTTGATTAATTTATGTAGAAAGTAATTACTGGAAAAGAATGGTTTGTGATTGTATTTTATTTATTTCTGTAAGTCTCATATTTATTTTGTTGTTTTTCATTGTCTTCCTTTGTGGGTTGTTGATTTTTGTAGTGACTTCTTTTGGTTCCTTTTTTATTTCCTTTTATGTTTTTACTATAGAGACTTACTTTTTTTGAGACAAAGTCTCACTACGTCGCCCTCAGTAGAGTGCTGTAGCATCACAACTCACAGCAACCTCAAATTCTTGGGCTTAAATGATTCTCTTGCCTCAGCCTCCCAAGTAGCTGATACTACAGGCACCGGCCACAAGGCCCAGCTATGTTTTAGTTGTAGTTTTCATTGTTTGGCAGGCCCTGGGCTGGGTTTGAACCCACCGGCTCCCGTGTGTGTGACTGGCACCTTAGCCACTGAGCTACAGGCACCAAGCCATATAGATACTTGCTTTTTGATTACCATAGATATTATATAAAATATCTGAAAGTTATAAGAAACTTCTTTTAAGCTGAAAAACTTTTTTTTTTTTTTTGAGACAAAGTCTTCTTGTGTCACCCTCGGTAGAGTGCTATGGCATCACAGCTTACAGCAACCTCAAATTCTTGGGCTTAAGTGATTCTCTTGCCTCAGCCTTCCAAGCAGCTGGGACTATAGGCATCCACCACAAGGCCCAGCTATTTTTTGTTGCAGTTTGGCTGGGGCTGGGTTTGAACCCTCCACCCTCAGTATAATGGGGCCGACATTCTATTGATGTCACAAATTATGTCTTTTTACATTATGTATTCATTAACATTGATTTATGTTTATTTTCAAAGTTTGTCTTTTTACTTTTTTGTTTGTTTGTTTTTAGAGACAGAGTCTCACTTTATCACCCTCGGTAGAGTGCCATGGCGTCACAGCTAACAGCAACCTCCAACTCCTGAGCTTAGGTGATTCTCTTGCCTCAGCCTCCCAAGTAGCTGGGACTACAGGCACCTGCCACAATGCCCAGCTATTTTTTTGTTGCAGTTTGGCGGGGGCCGGGTTTGAACCCACCACCATTGGTATATGGCACCGGCACCCTACTCACTGAGCTACAGGTGCTGCCCAAGTTTGTCTTTTTAAATTTAAAGCAAGATTTAAAGTATTTTTTGCACCACTATACTGTATGAGGTCAATTAAGTTTGTGAACTCATACTAGAAAAATTCTATATACCTCATTGCCTAATATTACTATTTTTTTTTTTTTTTGAGACAGAGCCTCAAGCTGTTGCCCTGGGTAGAGTGCCATGGCATCACAACTCACAGCAACCTCCAACTCCTGGGCTTAAGAGATTCTCTTGCCTCAGTCTCCCAAGTTAGCTGGGACTACTGGTGCTTGCCACAACGCCTGGCTATTTTTGGTTGTAGTCATCATTGTTGTTTGGGAGGCCTGGGCTGGATTTGAACCAACCAGCTCTGGTGTATGTGGCTGGCACCTTAGCTGCTTGTGCCAAGCCCAAATTCTTACCTTTAAGGTACTTCCCTTGGGAAGCTATGTACTGACATCAGCATCTCATCTACCCTTCAAAGCAATTTTGGAACTCTGTTTCTGAAATGGACATTGGAGCTGTCACTAACACTATGCTCACCTTTAAAGTACTCTTCTTCAGTGGCACCTGTGGTTCAGTGAGTAGGGTGCTGGCCCCATATACTGAGAGTGACAGGTTCAAACCCTGCCCCAGCCAAACTGCAGCAAAAAATAGCCTGGCATTGTGCCAGGCACCTGTAGTCACAGCTATTCTGGAGGCTGAGGCAAGAGAATCCCCTAAGCCCAAGAGCTGGAGGTTGCTGTGAGCTGTGACGCCATGACACTCTACCTAGGGCAACAAAGTAAGACTCTGTCTCTAAAAAAAATAAAAAATAAAAAATAAAATACTCTTCTTAGCTGTCTGGTGACTGTCGTGATATTCAGCAATCAGGTATGTAGCAGTTTTCCTGAGATAAGTTTATGAACCAAGTTGTCAGACAACATACAATGACAGCTCTGATGGCCATTCTAGAAAAAGAATTTGAAAATTGCTTTGAAGTGGCTCAGTGCGTGTAGCACAGTGGTTAATTGCCAGTCACATACACCAAAGGTGGCAGGTTTGAACCCTCCCCAGGCCAGCTGAACAACAATGATAACTGCAACAACGGCAACAACAACAACAAAAATAGGCAGGCATTGTGGAGGGCACCTGTAGTCCCAGCTACTTGGGAGTCTGAGGCAAGAGAATCGCTTAAGCTTCAAGACAGCTTGAGGTTGCTGTGAGCTGTGACACTACAGCACTCTACTGAGGGCCACATGGTAAGATTCTGTCTCAAAAAAAAAAAAAAGAAAAGAAAAGAAAAGAAAATTGCTTTGAAGGGTCGATTAGATGCTGGCATTGGTGCATAGTTTCCCAAGGAGAGTACTTTGGAGGTGAGGATAGTGATCCTCAGCAATGAGGTATGAAGCACTTTTTCTAGGATGAGTTTATGAACTTAATTGTCAGACCTCATGTGTCCATATGTTAATAATTACCATAGAACCTTATATGTTCATGCAACTATAGGTGATACTTTAGTTTTCAGTATGAAGGACTGACTCTTTAGCATTTTGTGTAGGGTAGGTCTTTTGGATATAAATTCATTAAGCTTTATTTTTAATCTTGGAAATCCTTTATTTTCAGCTCAATTTAAAAAGACAATTTTGCCAAAAATAGTGTTCTTTGTTGTTCTCTTTTTTCTTCTAGCACTTTGAAAATATCATTCTACGTTTTTCTGTCTCATAAAGGTTTCTTGCTAAAAAAATCCATTGATCATTTTATTTTATTTTATTTTTTCACTAGTCTCACTCTGTTGGCCTGGGTAGAGTGCCATGACATCATAGCTTGCAGCAACCTCAAACTCTTCGGCTCAAGCCATTTTCTTGCCTCAGCCTCCTGAGTAGCTAGAACTACAGGTGCCTGCCATGGCATTTGGTTATTTTTTTGACATGGGGGTCTTACTCTTGCTCACACTGGTCTCAATTTGCTGAGCTTAAGCAATGCGCCTCTGTTGGCCTCACAGACTCTTAGGATTACCAGCATGAGCTACCCCACCTGGCCTTAATGATCATCTTATAGGAGTCCTCCTGTATAAGCCAAATCATGTAACTTCAGGATTTTCTGTATAACTTTTTAAAACCTTTGATTATGATGTGTCTTGTTTTTGATCTCTGTTGGTCCTAGTTAGAGTAGGTTAAACTTCTTTACATGTTGTGCTGTTTTCTCCCTCAAATTTAGAAAGTTCTCAGCCATTAATACTTCAGGTACCCTCCCTGGCCATTTTTCTGTCTTCTCTTGTTTTAAAACTCTCCTTTTTTTGTTTGCTTGGGTAAAATTTGAAATGATCTGTTATCAAGCTTGCTGTTTTCTTTTTTCTCCTGCTAAATGAAGTCTGGTATTGACCTTATCTAGGGAATCTTTAACTTATTTTATTTTCAAGGTCCCCATGTTTATAGAGTTTTAATTTTTTTCATTTTCTTGTAATCTCAATTCGTTTTTTGTGGTTCCCCTCTTTTATTTTGTTTTCTGTTTTGTCATTTAGCTGATTCAGCATCTTTAAGGTAGATACATTATATTCCTTTTAAATTACTAAGTAGACAATTCTTTAAGGTCACTTGAATACGTATTTTTTGTTTTTTCATTGGATTTTATTTTTTGGTTTCTCTGTCTTGTGACTTTTGTTGAACCTTTCATCGCTTAAAAAACAGCTGCTGGGCTGGGCAGGGTGGCTTATGGCTATAATCCTAGTACTCTGGGAGGCCAACGTAGGTATATTGCTTAAGCTCACAAGTTCAAGACCAGCTGAGCAAGAGCGAGACCCCATCTCTAAGATAGCCAGGGGACATTGTGGTGGGTACCTGTAGTTCCAGCTATTTGGGAGGTTGAGGCTAGAGAATCACTTGAGCTCCAGAGTTTGAGGTTGCTGTGAGCTATGATGCCACAGCACTTTACTGAGGGCTACAAAGAGTGACTGTCTTAAAAAAAAAAAAAGCAGATTTGCCTCCAGTAAGACTGTTAATTAGGAAAGAAAAAAAAAAGGAGGCTGAGCACGGTGACTCATACCTGTATTCCTAGCACTCTGGAAGGCTGAGGTTGGTGAATTGCCTGAGCTCATGATTTCTAGACCAGCCTCAGCCAGAATGAGACGTTTTCTCTAGAAACAGCTGGGTTTTGTGGTGGGTGACTATAGTCCTAGTTACTTTGGAGGCTGTGACAAGACAATTGCTTAAGCCCAAGAGTTTGAGATTGCTCTGAGCTGTGAGACCATGGCACTCTACAGAAGGGAACAAAGTGACACTGTCTCAGAAGGAAAAAAAAAACTTACCTGTGTCTTCTTAAGAGCTCATAAGCTCTTTACCCTCCATGATGAATTTCATATGTTCTGTAGTCTCTCTGTTGCTATTCATTGGTTCTCAGTAGACTTGACATCTCATTTAAACTGTATCTGCATTTCTTTTTAGCCTTGCATATTAAGAGAAGCAGTACAAAGTCTTTGGAAAGCTCCAGAGAAACCCAGGACTTTGGATGTAGACAGTCAAATATTTTTGAAGACCAGAATTTAAAAAAGAAAGAGAATATTTCTAAATGTGATCTGTTCTTTCATCAATTTTTAAAGCTTTTTTGCCATGATAATATCTGTGTGCGGGAATATCAATGTAAACACAGTGGCTTTTACCCAGTCAGGGAAACATTCTCAAAATCAGGGAATTAATACTGGAGAAAATTCACACAAGTGTAAACCCTACAATTATAAAGAATATGCCAAAGCCTTTAACTGTTGTGCACACTTTACTTAACATCAGAGAATTCATACTGGAGAGAAACCCTTCAAATGTAAATAATGTGGCATATGCTTTACTCAGTTTTCTGCCCTTAGACAACTTCAGAGAATTCATACTGGAAAGAAGCCCTACAAATGTGAAGAATGTGGCATATCCTTTTCCCAGTTGGCCAGCCTTAGGCAACATCAGAGAATTCATACTGGAGTAAAACCCTTCTAATGTAAAGAATGTGGCAAAGCTTTTATTTGTAACTCATGCCTTACTCAGCATCTGGGAATTCGTACTGGAGAGAAACACTACAAATGTAAAGAATGTGGTATATCCTTTACTCAGTTTTCAAACCTTAGGTGACATCAACAAATTCATACTGCAGAAAAACCTTACAAATGTGAAGAATGTAGCATATCTTTTACCTAGTCATCTAGTCTTAGACAACATCAGGGAATTCACACTGGAGTGAAACCCTACCAATGTAAAGAATGCATTAAAGCCTTTTACCATTGTTCATGCCTTACTCAACATGAAAGAATTCATACTGGAGAGAATCCCTATAAATGTCAAGGATGTGGTATGTCCTTTACCCAGTCTTTAAGCCTTAAACACCATCAGGTAGTATATACTGGAGTGAAACCCTAGAAGGGTAAAGAATGTGGGAAATCCTTTTACTGTAGTTCATACCTTAGTGAACATTGCAAGATTCATACTGGAGAGAAACCATACCAATGTAAAGAATGTGGCACATCTTTTACTCACTTTTCAATCCTTACATGACATCAGAGAATTCATACTGGAGGAAAAAACCCTTCAAATGTGAAGAATGTGGCATATTCTTTACCAAGTCAGCAAGTCTCAGACAGCATGAGGTAATTCATACTGGGGTGAAACCCTACTAATGTAAAGAATGTGGCAAAGCCTTTAACTGCAATTCATGCGTTCCTCAACATCAAAGAATTCATATTGGAGAGAAACCCTACTAATGTAAAAGATGTGGGAAAGTCTTTACTTGTAGATCACACCTCACTCAATATCAAAGAAATTTATACTGAAGGGAAACCGAATGAATGTGGCAATGCCTTTACCTGTAGTTCACTCCTTCCTCAAAATTAGAGAATTCATACTACAGAAACTCTATAGATGTCATACACATGAAAAGAGATTTATCTAGAATACACAACTTAGAAATTACCAGAGCATCCATGGGGAAGGAAACATTAAAGGTACAATAAACCTAGGAAATATTTAATCAGAAGTCAGGTCTAAGTGTATCAGACGATTCATACAAGTAAAAACCAAAGCACACTTTCAGATTTTACGTTAAAACACTTTCAAATTTTACCAGAGAAATTTCAAATTAACCCAGAGAATTTATTGTAGAGCTACTATTGATGTGATTCAACTTTCAAAATTAGTTGATGCTATTCCTTAATTCTTCGTGTTTATATGAAAATATGTGATTTATTTTTCCTACATCAGAGCTGTAAGAAGTCATTCAGTGTTAGGGGACTATGAAATTTTTTTTAGTTTTCTTTTATTAAATCATAGCTATGTACATTAATGCAATCACAGGGTACAGAGTAGTGTTTTCATATACATTTTGAAATACTCTCATCGGCTCAGCACCTGTGGCTCAAGTGGCTAAGGCGTCAGCCATTTACACCCAAGGTGGCAGGTTTGAATCCAGCCCGGGCCCGCCAAACAACAATGATGGCTGCAACCAAAAAATAGCTGGGCTTTGTGGCGGGCACCTGTGGTCCCAGCTACTTGGGAGGCTGAGGCAGGAGACTCACTTGAGCCCAGGAGTTGGAGGTTGCTGTGAGCTGTGATGTCATGGCACTCTACCCTGGGGGACAGCTTGAGGCTCTGTCTCAAAAAAAAAAAAAAAAAAAAAGAAATACCCTCATCAAACTAGTTAGCAGGCCTTCGTGTCATTTTCTTAGTTATTAAGTTAAGATATTCATACTCTGCTTTTAGAAAGATTCACTTGTACCCTTGTAGGATAAACCATAGAGGCGACCCCACCAATCACACTCCCTCCCCCATCTACCTCTCTCCCCTCCCCTTTTCACTCCCCTTCCCATATTTTAAGGCTATAATCAGGTTATAACATTCCTATGAAAGCTATAAATTAGTTTCAAAATAGGGCTGTGTACATTGGATACTTTTTTCCCCATTCTTGTGATACTTTGCTAAGAAGAACATTTTTCATTTCCATCCATGTAAACATGAAGGAAGCAAAGTCTCCATCTTTATTTAGGGCTGCATAATATTCCATGGTTTACATATACCACAATTTATTGATCCGTTTGTGGCTTGACGGGCACTTGGGCTTCTTCCATGACATAGCAATTATGAATTGGGCTGTAATAAATATTGTGATACAAATATCTTTGTTGTAATGCAATTTTTGGTCTTCTGGGTATATACCTAATAAAGGAATTGCAGGATCAAATGGCAGGTCTATTTTTAGTTCTCTCTCTCTTTTTTTAATTGAATGGTAACTATGTACATTAATGCACTTCTGGGGTACAGTGTGGGGTTTTCACACACAATCCGAAACACTTGTGTAACTTCAAGGTTTTACTCCCCTCTTGGTAGTCTCAAGTCTTTAGACAAACTCCCTTTTGCAGCTGTCTCAAGGTTTCAAACTTTGTGTCTCTTTGAAGGTTGAACTAACTTTAGAAGATAGTATGAATGCTTTGCTT
>CAUYQV010124227.1:0-11063 GCA_963574575.1 Galagoides demidoff
TGTGGTCCCAGCTACTTGGGAGGCTGAGGCAGGAGACTCGCTTGAGCCCAGGAGTTGGAGGTTGCTATGAGCTATGATGCCATGGCACTCTACCCAGGGGGATAGCTTGAGGCTCCATCTCAAAAAAAAAAAAAAAAAAAAAAAAATACCAAATCATACTGTTTATCTTCAACTCTTCTATCTTTGAGGACATCTTTCCATGTTAGTGCGGGACAGTTGTTCATTTTGGCAGCGGGTAAACCGCATTCTGCCGTACAGATTGCCTTGATTGATTTGATCAGTTTTCAGTTGAGCTTTAAGTTGTTTTCTATTAAAAATAATTCTTTTTTTTTTGCACACTTTTAGTACTTCTCAGAATAGATTCCTAGAAACTTACTTGCTAGATAAAGAGCTATGTATCCTTTAAATTTAGTTAAGATCCGCAGAGAAATGTTTAATTCCTATTAGCTTATTTGTCTTAGGTAGTGTAGACACGTTCCTCTTTGTGTATGGAACCAATTTGAACGCTGGTGCCTGACTGATAATTTAGGGGGGAAAGCAGTGACATCCATGAGGCATTTACTTCATCGGAAGTACATTCCTCTGAAGAGTTGTCATGGATTCGTGCCAGTTTGCTTAATGTTCTCCTTGTGGCCAGCATTAGAGTCAGCCCATAGCCTGGAGGCCAGCATTGTCCTACAGTCCTGTTTGTACTGTAATGATTCGTTCTTTGCAGATGTTTTCTGTATCACTGATGCTCAATTATCTTGCATAGAATGCTAGTTTAAAATTTGAGAGCAGTATTATAGCTAAATAGAATATTTGTCTGGTCTTTAATATTTTTCCTGCTGTCAAAAGTAAAACATCAATTAATAAATATAATACTTGTCCCTGGATATACCCAATGATTCCCCTCCCATCCCCATTAACAGGGTCACCCCACGATGTGGAAGAACTGGAAAATTGCACAAAGCACATAACTTTTCTGTTATTTCATCAGTCAGTGATTATTGAACTTTCTTTTGTTCTAACACACTTGTTATAACTTGGCAGTCAATGTGCTTTCTGCGTCCCTTGATAGAGTATAGAAAGGAGATTGTCTACATCAGACTCCCTTTGTCTAACAAAAAAAAAATCTTTTCCACAAGACCTTTGTCAGAACAAACTGTTTTTGTTCTGAACATAACAAAAACAAACAATGACTGGGCTAATTTTTCCTCTACTTTGGTTTCTTGATCTCTCTCCCCCTCCTCCACCTGTCTTCCTCCCTCCTCACCCCCTCGTTGAGAGGTCAGTTTGCTTTACCAACCTCAGATGAAAAGTTTCATGCTCTACTGAGCTAGCCAGGTGCTCTTGCAATGCCTCAGAATGGTTTCCAGGGCCTTCGTTCACACTGAAGCCAATGCAGGCCTTACTGATAGGATGGTTTGTCTTCAGTAGGTAATTCAGATGCTCCAGTTCCTTTCTCCTAAGTGCCATCCCTTTGAGGACAAAGGGAAAGCAAAGGAATAGAGGATCAGGGGCAGTGCCTGTGGCTCAAAGGCGTAGGGCGCTGGCCCCATAGACCAGAGGTGGCGGGTTCAAACTCAGCCCTGGACAAAAACTGCAAAAAAAAAAAAGAATGGAGGATCATGGACTTGGTACTTAACTATTTAAAAAATACTTCAGCTTGAAAATACATCATGTTGGCTCAGCGCCTGTGGCTCAATTGACTAGGGCGCCAGCCACGTACACCTAAGGTGGCGGGTTCGAATCCCCAGTCCGGGCCCGCCAAGCAACAATGATGGCTGCAACCAAAAAATGGCCGGGCGTTGTGGCGGGCGCCTGTGGTCCCAGCTACTTGGGAGGCGGAGGCAGGAGGCTCGATTGAGCCCAGGAGTTGGAGGTTGTTATGAGCTGTGATGCCATGGCACTCTACCCAGGGGGATAGCTTGAGGCTCCGTCTCAATAAAAAAAAAAAAAAAAAAAAGACCAGCCTGAGCCAAGAGCAAGACCCCGTCTCTAAACAAATAGCTCGGCATTGTGGCAGGTGCCTGTAGTCCCAGCTACTTGGAAGACTGAGGCAAGAGAATTGCTTAGCCCAAGAGTTTGAAGTTGCCATGAGCTATGATATCACTGCACTCTACTGAGGGTAACATAGTGAGACTCTGTCTCAAAAAATATATACATATTATTTAGAAGTGAATAGTTTTAGAGCTTTAAGAACTTTAACATAAGTATAATAGAAAAATAAAATAAAAAAATGTGGCATGAAGATATTCAATAGCATAATTTTAAAAGCACTTTTAAAAAGTGTTGAGCACATTAATTAAACTGAGTTAACTGCAATTATTCCTTATTTGGTATGGATTTACGTAACTTAATTATACACTAAAAAACCTTAATGATCATGAGAAATGTAGGACTGAGCCTGATTTTTTTTGGCCATTGAATTTTATATTTATGAATCCGTATTTTTAATGTGCTATAGATACTGTGCTGAAATTCAATAAATAATGTCTTGAAAGTAGAGAGAGAATGCTTATTTTGAGTATTTTAACACGATAAGAATTCTGAAACAGGATACTAGATTCTAAATGAGTTGGATACAAATGAATATAATTATTATTTATATAGTTATATTCCTGTCCTATTTTGATGATACCACTATATTTTAAGTGGTTAAAGTATCTTTGTTTGTTACTAGAATGGCATTAATAGTGAAAACTCAACAATTTTTTATTTCAGAGGTAGTATAGCATGGGGATTTTTTTGTTTGTTTTGAGATAGCATCTCACTTTGTCGCTTTCTGTAGAGTGCTGTGGAGTCACAGCTCACAGCAACCTCAAACTCTTGGGCTCAAGTGATTTTCGTGCCTTAGCCTACCAAAGTAGCTGTAGCTACAGGTGCCTGCTGCAATGCCTGATTATTTTTAGAGACAAAGTCTTGCTCCAGCTGAGGCTGGTCTCAACTTGTGAGCTGAGACAATCCACCCTTCTCGGCCTCCCAAGTGCTAGGATTCCAGGCATGAGCCACTGCGCCTGCCCAGTTTGGGGATTTTTTAAAAATAAATTCTTGTACGTGTATGTGAGAATGTTGGCATCAGATAGAGCTAATAAAGGAATTTAGACCTTTTGGGGGACGTTAATAAAAAGCACTGAAAGTTCTGAAAGTTTTCATGTTTTAAGTTCTTTTTAGATTATTTGACTACAAAGATTTGAAGAAGAGTTCTATCATGTAGCATGATTAGCAAAATATCAACAAAGTGCGCAGAAACAGAATAAGGAAGTGAAAGTTCTCATCATAAAGAAAATGATGAAATAGCTATTGCTGCACTCTTTTGAGAATCCTAATTTCAGTTGGCTGCCTCACCAGTGGGTGTCACTGGGCATGAGGGAGATCCATCCTTAGTGCTACAACTTTTTTTTAAATTTTAAAACTCCAAACATAAAGCTTTGTTACTGATTTTTGCACCCTTATTTTTGTATTTGAAGACCATCACACTTAGTCATCTGCTACTTTAGGAGGAAAGCTAGTAACTTTAAAAATTATTAACAGTAGTAGCCATCTCTGAGTAGCATCTCTGCAGCTAGTATTCATTTTGTACTTTCTCTTTATGTCTCTTTTATTTATTTAGTCTCTTCTAAGTGCTTTGTTTTCATTTAGTTTGTACTGAGAATCCTATGACAGTGGGTACCATTATAATTTTAAGTTGGTGGGTCTTACAGCCTAGTGAGTGACAAAACTGGGGTGTGACTCAAAGCACTATCTCTACACAGCTCATGCTCATAACTGCCTGCTTCACTATCTCCAGATGTGCTTATTAATGATTAATGATTTAGAGTTTACTTATATGAATTTGTAAAATATCTAAATTGCTTATCCTTCACATTTTTGATTTAGAATGACTTCCTCCTCAAGTTTTTGCTCAGTAAATCTTACGTATCTTAATTCCTTTTTTAAGGAAGAAGCCTTTTTTACAGTTGTGCAATATTTACCATAAAATCTAACAACTATGACGACAACCACGAGTGCAGTAGAAGCAAGAGATTCTTTTTTTTTTTTCCTATTGTATAGGCTAGAGTGTCAATGGTGTCAGCCTAGCTCATAGCAACCTCAAACTCTTGGGCACAATAATCAAGTAAATGAGGTGAAAGCTATGTTGATTGGTTTAATGTAACCATGTCAGATTATACCCCACAGATGCATGAATGTATTCATGATCTATGTGTATTTGACATAATAAAAAAAATATATCCTCCTGCCTCAGCCTCCCAAATAGCTGAGACTACGGGTGCCTGCCACCACACCTGGCTGATTCCTGATAAATAAATAATAATAACCATTATTATTATTTATTTTTTTTTTTATTTTTTTAAGTAGAGACAGGGTCTTGTTCTTGTTCAGGCTGATGTCAAGCTCCTGCGCTCTAGCAGTCCTCCTTTCCAGCCTTGAAGCTTCTTACAAAAGAACCAGGAAAGGTTCTCAATAGTGTGTCTCTTATATTTATCTTTCTCTACCTTTCACCCATATTGCTAAATGCAGAGATACTATGATCATAGTCCAATATAATATTAATAATTTAGCTTTAGAATATTTAAAATTTCTATTACATGTAGGCACTTCTGTCATTTCAGTAATTCATACTTTTTTAAAATCAGATTACTCATTCTATGTCCTCAACTATTAAACTACAGATAAAAAGAAACTCTAAAGTATTTGGGGAAAACAATCACAAAGTTTATTCCTGTGCCTTAAGGTGAATTCTTTTTTTTTGGCAGTTTTTGGCTGGGGCTGGGTTTTAACCTGCCACCACTCTGGCATATGGGGCCGGTGCCCTGCTCCTTTGAGCCACAGGCACCACCCCTTAAGGTGAATTCTTTATGCTTATTCAGCTCTTACTCAGGTCTGTGATGTTACATGAAATTCTAATGACATTTATATGGCTTTTCATTCTCTAGCAGATACTCTATAATTCCATTTCCACCATTTACAAATCCAGAATACTCTAGAAACCAAGTTTTCTCAACCCCTTTCATGGCCAAATGTTATCTAAGCTGATATTAGGCTATTGATGGTTCTGTATTTATCTGCCTCACTTAGTGTGAATATACATTTTTGCCATAAAAATATTAACTTTTTTATTATGGGATGTTGCTTCAGACTTGACTGAGATATGACATATATACGTTTTATTACCTTTCTAATATTCAAAATATTCTGAATTTTTAAATATATCTGACCCCAAGGATTTTAGATAAAGAGGTCATAGGCATGTATAATTAAGTATATTGACTACAGTCTAAATGAGGACTCAAGATAAAAAATTAAGGGATTAATCCAGTAGGTCAAACATAGCAATGAGAGGCCTTTTAGTGTAGAAGAATATTTTGCAAATAATGTATGGATCTCCTTTAAAGAAAAAAATTACAGATCTCTTTTGAGAATTGCCACCTTTAGTTCTTAAAGTAGGTTTTTCTTTTTTTTAAGCATGTCTTTCACTTTTTTTTTGGAAAATGGTAAAATACATTTTTTATAGTTATTGAAATGAAAATTTGGGCCAGGCCTGGTGACTCACACCTCTCATCCTAACACATAAGGATCTGAGGAGGGTAGATTGCTTGAGCTCAGGAGTTCAAGACCACAGTGTTCAAGAGTGAGACCCACCCAGTCTTTACTAAAAAAAAAAAAATAGAAAAAACTAGACACACACCTATAGTCCCAGCCACTTGGGAGGCTGAGGCAAGAGGATTGTTCAAGCCTAAGATTTTGAGGTTGCTGTGAGCTAGGATGTCGCAGCACTCTACCCAGGGTGACAGAGTGAAACTGTTTTAAAAAAAAAAAAAATTTGGAACAGTTGGCCTACAGAATGTATTCATGGGACACACTGATGAAGCGGTAAATAATCCCTTATACTTATACTCGAGCAGTCCCTGTAAATAAACATTATGCTTTTGCAAGACTTTATTTATAATGACAAACTTGAATCATAGCTAACAGGTTAAAATATGGTTAGAATCCTGTGTTTAAAGAGCATTCTTTTTTTTTTTTTTAAGGATGGGAAGAGGGCTGTCTTTCAAAAAAATTGCACAGAGTTTCTGATATTTTCCTTCCATCTCCAGGGATATGTCCTCTACTTAAGTTTCATTTTGGAATCCTTTTCATAATGAGCGACTCTCACTGATTGAATTTCTTAAGTGTGCTGAGGCCAAAAAAAACAAAAAAACTTTAAGTGATGTGCTAAAATATAACTAAAATGTATCTTAGTGGCATTACCATGCTCAGAAACTAAACATTTGTTTTCAGTGGTATGGTGAACTAAATAGGCACTTAGACCAGGCTTTCTGCCTGGCAACAACCTAAAATCTGAAATACATCAGTGCAGTGGCACAAAAGTAAAGAATACTTAGGCCAAACATTGGTTGTAAATTCATTGAGGCTTGAGTTCTAAAGCTGGATTTTGCCTCAGGGGTATTTACCAAATCAGGTGAGCTTCTATTTTTATAGCCCTATGGGGCTCAGGAATTGGGAAGCAAAGCCCAGACCCAGTCAAGGTAAAGCATTTAGTTGGAAATAGTCTTCCCTATTAACTTGGATCCCCATAGATAGGGCTTGTACCTTCTCAGTATAAGAGTAATGTAGACATTCTTTTACTTCATGTACCCAGGGACTAGAGTGAATTTTTTTTTTTTGAATATTGCTACAAAATAAAATGTCACTGAAAAGTTGCTACTACAAACCAGCCCTCTTACTAGTTTACAGCATGAATTCACACTAAACCTCAAGCTTAAGAATTTTAAATGATCCTGGGCTGTCATTACTTCCAAGGGCCTGAGAAAACTTAACACAGTCATTATTATCATAGAATTCTCATTGGCAAGGTTGTAATAAAAATGAATGGCTTATAATGAAAATTGCAGACCATTCAAGGAAAACAAGCCATAATATAAAAAAGTCAGTGGAATCAGGCCTGCAAATAGTTTATATTTTGTAATTATTAGATATACAACACAACTGTGAATATATTTAATATGTTCAATAAGAGACTTGAAAAACAGCAAATGTTTTGAAGAGAAGTCAGAAGTTCTGGAAATAGTATTTGAAATTAAAATTCAGTGGATAGGGATAAAAGCAAATGTGCTATTGGAGAAAAATTAATACAATGAAAAGTAAATCCGAAGAAATCCAGAATGTAACATAGGTAAGAATGTGGGAAATATAAAAGGAAGAAATTTAAGAGAAGACCAATTATATTCAAAGGAATATCAGGTTTCAGTAACAATAATGGAGACCATTGCAACAAACAATAGAAGACCATGTAATGAAATAGAAGACAGAATAGTAGTCAATGTAGAATTATATGGCTAGCAAAAATCTCTCAAGAATGATGGCAAAATAAAGACATGATCAGGCCTGGTACGGTGGCTCACACCTGTAATCCTAGTACTCTGGGAGGCCAAGGCAGGTGGATTGCTTGAGATGTGGAATTCAAGACCAGCCTAGGCAAGAGGAAGATCTGTCTTTACTAAAAACAGAAAGCTAGCTGGGCTTGTAGTCCCAGCTACTCAGGAGGCTGAGGCAAGAGTATTGCGTAAGCCCAGGAGTTTGAGATTTCTGTGAGCTATGATGACACCACAGTAACCACAGTACTCTACCCAGGGTGACAGAGTGAGACTCTGTCACAAAAAAACAAAAACAAAAACCATGATCAAACAAAATCTGAAAGTCACCAGCAGACTGCTTTTTAAGTAGGAAAATGATGATAGGTACAAAGTCTGAGATTCAAGAAGAAATGATCAAAGAGAATGGCAAGTATGTGGGTAAATTAATTAAGAATAGATTATATAAACAATAATAGCATCTTATAAGATCGAAAAACGAAAAAAACTAAACTAACATGCCAGTTAACATTTTATATACTAAGTAGAGGTAATTGGAGCTAGCCTAGCTAGCATTCAAAAGATCTTTTTATTTAGAAGAATAAAGATAACTTTGGATTTTAATGAGTATGTATCAGAAATTTCAGTGATAGAAATACAAGTATAACTTCTATACTAGTAGATGATGAAAAATGGAATGAGGAAAAAAAAAAAAGAATCCAAAGTAAGAAAAGAGAAAAGTTGACATGGGCAGAGTGGGACATCATATGAGGTAGTGGAAATAAATCTGAATATATACATTCCTTATTTATTTATTTTTTGAAATGGAGTCTCACTTTGTCACCCACCATAGAGTGGCATCATAGTCCATGGCAACCTCCAACTCTTGGGCTCAAGTGATTCTTTTGCCTCAGCCTCCCTAATAGCTGGGAATACAGGCACCCGCCACAATGTCTGGCTATTTTTAGAGACGGGGTCTTGCTCTTGCTCAGGCTGGTCTCGAAAATGTGAGTTATTTTTTTAAATGTTCAGTTATTGGGGTTTAAGACAGACTGCAAGGAAACAAAGGGAAAAAGTGTTCAAAGTGAAATAATGGAAAACATGCATTTGGCATATACTAATGGGAAGAAAGCTGGCATGCCATTTGAAGTCAACTTTAAGGCAAAGTTATTAGAGACAAAAAGAATTGATACATATAAACGGCATAATTAACAAGCAGGACCCAATGAACATGTATTTTATCCAATCACCATTGGGTAAAATGCTGACTATGAATTTTATCCAATTCATAATGAACTGAATAATTATGAAAGTCACATAGTAGATCATGAAACAAATTTCAACAATTTTTTTTTTTTTTTTTTTTTTGTAGAGAGAGTCTTACTTTATCACCCTCAGTAGAGTGCCATGGCATCACACAGCTCACAGCAACCTCCAACTCCTGGGCTTAGGCGATTCTCTTGCCTCAGCCTTCCAAATAGCTGGAACTACAGGCGCCTGCCACAACACTTGGCTATTTTTTTGTTGTAGTTGGCCAGGGTTGGGTTTGAACCCACCACCCTTGGTATATGGGGCCAGCACCTTACCCCCTGAGCCACAGGTGCTGTCCAAATTTCAACAGATTTTAAAGAAGTGATGTGCTAGGCTCAGCGCCTGTGGCTCAAATGGCTAAGGCACCAGCCACGTACACCCAAGGTGGTGGGTTCAAATCCAGCCTGGGCCCGCCAAACAACAATGACGGCTAAAACCAAAAAATAGCCAGGTGTTGTGGCGGGCGCCTGTGGTCTCAGCTACTCAGGAGGCTGAGGTGAGACTCGCTTGAGCCTAGGAGTTGGAGGTTGCTGTGAGCTGTGATGCTACAGCACTCTACCCAGGGGACAGCTTGAGGCTCCTGTCTTAAAAAAAAAAAAAAAAAGATGTGCTATACACCATTACAATACCAATTCAGTTAAGTTAGAAATCAGTAACATAAGTTTCTTAAGAAAAAAATCACATGGAAATTAAGAAATATTTTTCTAGATAACTCATGAATGAAAGAAGAAATGCTGATAGAGGTTAACCTATTCTTTGGGGGGAAATGTTAGGTTATCTTCCAAGTTTGCTTGAAACAAATACAAAACTGAGAAATGGCCTTGCGTTCTTGGCATATCTGGTGATGATGTCAGGGACACTAAAGACTAATGGTGAATTGCTTCTCCCAACAAGAAGGATGACATTTTTAATAAATGGTGTTAGAATAATTGTACATTCATATATAAAAAATGAAGTTGAATAGAACATACATACGTATGTTTTTAGTGAATTGATGACTTAACTGAGCATCAACAACTATAAAACAGCAGACCATAAAGGAAAGGATTAACAAGTTCTACTATATGAAGGTTAAATACATCAAGAGATAACTAATAAAGAGACTGAAAACAGACACAAGACTTCAATAGACAATTTATAGAAGAGGAAACCTAAATAGCATATTATTGTCTGTATACACACATGACTGAAAACATGTTTGGCCCCATTACTAATCTGAAAAATGCAAATTAAAACTGTAAGCAGATATAATTTCACAGTCATCAGATTATAAAAAAGTAATTTTGATGAGTATAGGGTGCCACTGAAATATACTGTATATACATTTCTTATTAGTGTAAATTGATTCAGCCATTTTGGAAAACAGTTGTCATCAGTTAAAGTTGAAGAGAAGAATATTCTATGGCCCAATAATTCTACTTCTGCTTGATGTATATTCGTTCTGCTTTTAGATGTATACCTGAGAAAACTCCCATTGCTGTTTGCAGGAGTTTTGAACGAAAATCTTTGTTATTACGCGTAATAACTACAAACAATTAAAACAATTAAGAATATTTAAGAAATTATTGAATATTCAGAAAATGGAATACTAGTTTTTGTAAAATGAATTACTGCTGCAATAATGTTAATGAATTTTGGGAAAAAACAAGTTCCAGAAAGGATTCCATATAATTAAAACTATTATATGCTATTTACATGGAAGGCCAAATAATATAAGTCAAAAAATCTATGTGGCTAAACCAAAATTTTGTCTTTAATAGGTTCTTTAGTTATTTTGGACAAAAAGGCTATCATTGTAATTTAATCGGATTCTCTGCAGTATGCAGCATGTTAAATTTTGGGTAATACTAAAAATTCTATGGCTTAGTTTCCGTTTTCTTTTTCAGTCTCTGTAAAGCATTCCTCTCAGACCAGTGTTTATACCAACTTGAGCAGATATGTTCTCTGTGATTTTGGGAAATGATCAGAGAATTTTAGGGTGTACTTTTCCTTCTTTCTTTCTTTTTTTTTTTGAGACAGAGTCTCACTTTGGCCCCCTCAGTAGCATCATGCCTTACAGCAACCTTAGACTCTTGGGCTCAAGTGATTCTCTTGCCTCAGCCTCCCGAGTAGCTGGGACTACAGGTGCCTGCCACAATGCCTGGCTTTCTATTAAAGTCCTTTTCTCATATTCTAAAGAATAATTAGTATAAAGGTATATAGGGCTGGCATGCTACTCCTTGAGCCACAGGTGCTGCCCAAGTCTGGCTATTTTTTTTATTTGTTTTTTTTTTGTTTTTTTTTTGTTTTTTTTTGAGACAGAGCCTCAAGCTATCCCCCTGGGTAGAGTGCCATGGCATCACAGCTCATAGCAACCTCCAACTCCTGGGCTCAAGCGAGTCTCCTGCCTCCGCCTCCCAAGTAGCTGGGACCACA
>CAUYQV010124230.1:0-14985 GCA_963574575.1 Galagoides demidoff
GCTTCCTCATACTCTACCATTAGGGCACAACCATGTTAGAAGGAACTTTTAATTTTTTATGGATCTTTTTGAAAGGCCTGCTGTTCATCCAGCTCCTCACATCACTTTCAAGAAGTTCAAGTGAAACAAAAATGGAATGGCGATGGATGTTAGAGGAGAAGGCAGAGAGTGGGTTGGTTCCAGAAGGTGGGAAACCTGGTGCTCGGGTAACAGGTCGTTTGGAGGGCACAGCAGAGCTGTCACTCAGTGCTGTTATTTCAGCAGCCAATGTGTCAAAGCATATGGCTGTTCAGGTTACATCTGGTTCTAGGATCCTGAGACTCTGGACATCTGCTGCTTGAATTGTATCATTTTCCAAACCTGAACTGGTCTCTGTGTATAGCCCGGAGACTCTCTGCTAGTTTCATGCACCGTAGCTCTTACGAAAGCACAGAGTGGCCGCTGGGCGGAGATGGACATTTTGAACACGAGCTCCTTTCTCGTGAATTGGCTACCTCCCGAGAAATAATGCCTCAGGAGCTGCACATCTTCTGAGCAATTGGTTTGTTTTTATCTTATCAACAATGAGAATTGCATCATTGTGACTCCTAGAAATACCCTAGCTACTTTTTTGGCCCGACGGTAGTAGGAATAGAAAGCTCATTAGGACTCACCTCCCTGTGCTTTAGAGACAGTCACGTTTTACGTCCTTCTCACCAAGAATAGGAAACAAACCTACCAGAGACCCCCCCTCTAATTTGTTCCTGTCATCTCTGAATAATTTGTTACCTTCTTGTGTTTAAGGCGTCCCTTAATCAATAAAATTATTTTCTGGAAAAAGTCAGACAAACAACTATGACCAAGCATTAGAGCAGTGATTCTGTGAGAGGATCTTAGTTAGGTTCACCGCCAGCGTTTTTTAAAGATCATTAATTAAATTATTTTCCAAAGAAGTTCAAAGCATAGTAAGTGTATTCTTTTTTTTTTTTTCACTTTTTTTGGATCAATGTAATTTAAATGTTCCACGAAGTTCATAGGTTCAAGTGTTCCAGGAAATAAAAAAGGTTGGGAAACCCTGGGTTAGGGGGCAGGAGGGGCCGCACAGACCAGCACTACGCAGCCCCAGAAATGGTCCCGCCATGCCTCCCCCCAGTCAGCGACGGCTGCCTTCACACTGACCATCAGTGCAATCATTTGGGTAGCATTGAAGTAATTCATTTATATATTTGTATTTACTTATTTGAAAGCTAAAAACATACTTTACTCATATATTTAAAAATCAAACAGTACAAAATGGCTTATAGTAAAAAAAAAAAAAAAATTCTTTTCCAGACTCTTCACTCCCCAGACCAGACGTAACTACATTTAACTCATTTCTTTCGGTGGTCCCCTTTTTATGTATATGATATGCTGTGATGGTATCTGTTGCTTAATTAAGCTTAGATGTAATCAGTTGACTTCGTGCTTGGGCAGGTGGAGAATTTAGCTCTCTCGACCTTCACTTCCCTTTGCTAACCTCTAAATTAACACTATTTTACCTAAATCCGAATTTACTTGTTATGATTATATAAATATTAATCACTGCAAAACTGGATTATCTACTAAAATTGCAGTTCCTTTCCTACATGGCATTTTCCTTTTTTGTGTGTTTTCTCAACATTTTCCCCTCGGGTGATTTGCCGCCTCAGAGTGTTTTTAACCCCCATCCCACCACCTGGGAGCCCTCCTGGCCTCCTCCCTCCGGCACTGCGGCCTGGGCTGGTGGCTCGGCCGGTCTGCTGTGCCGTTGTCTCCGCAGATCCTCTCCCAAGGTACACGGCTCAGGCCTCGTCTCCTAGATCTTATTTTTCCCTTTTTTTGTGTTTCTTTAGTTTGTCCTCTCATCTTTCCTAAGAAATAATACATGGGGATTTTTGAGTCATTAAATGTCTGAGTACGTCTCTCTCTGCCATCACACTTGACTGCTGCTGTGGCTGGTTACGAAGTTTGGAAAACCCCTTTCACCCTCTGTCAGCTCTCCGTGATGTCTTCTCCTGCAGTGGCGGGCTGATGTTTCCAGTGTCACCCACCTCGATCCTCGTGCTCAGTTCTGTTTTCTGTTTGGAAGCTTTTGGAATTTTCTTTTTGTCTTTAGTCTTCTAAGATTTCCCATAATTTGCTGTGTTCGTGTCTTCTGTTGTGCTGGGGCATATGACAGATGTGGCAGGCCTTTCAATGAAGATGTGTGTCTTTTTTTTTTTGAGACGGAGCCTCAAGCTATCCCCCTGGGTAGAGTGCCATGGCATCACAGCTCACAGCAACCTCCAACCCTGGGCTCAAGTGAGTCTCCTGCCTCAGCCTCCCAAGTAGCTGGGACCACAGGCACCTGCCACAATGCCCGGCTATTTTTTGGTTGCAGCCATCATTGTTGTTTGGCGGTCCCGGGCTGGATTCGAACCCGCCACCTTAGGTGTACGTGGCTGGCACCTTAGCAACTTGAGCCACAGGTGCCGAGCCGAAAGATATGTGTCTTAAAGTTCTGAAAAGTTCTTGTACATTTTCTTAGACAATTTTCTCTATGTTGGAGTTGATTCTGTAGGCCCCTGATATTTTCCTAAGTTTTTATCTTTTTGTCTTTTAAAATCTTCTGTTGAGATATTTGCTCGATTTCATTTCTGACCCTTTTACTGACTGTTTTGTGGGAGTCCCATTTAAAATTTTTGGGTAGCCAGGTGTTGTGGGGGACCTGTGGTCCCAGCTACTCAGGAGGTTGAGGCAAAAGGATCTCTTAAGCTACAATGAGCTACAATGCCACGGCACTCTACCCATGAGTCTGTCTCAAAAAAGAAAAAAATTCCCAAGAGATTTTTCTTCTCATCCTGATTCTTTTTTACTACTTTTTCCTGCTTTTTTATTGATGTATAACAATTGTATCCATTATAGGGTACATGTGATATTTTGATATATGCCTATAATGTGTGATGATCAAATTAGAATTATTAGCATATCCAGCTACTCAAACATTTATCATTTTTTTGTGTTGGGAACATTTCAACTCTTCTAACTACTCTGAAGTGGGTAGCACATTATTTAGCTGTGCAGCCCTGGAGCTGTTTGCTCCTGTGAACTGCAGGCCTGTTCCCATCAGCTCCCCTCTCTTCATGCCCTGAGCATGGTGCTCCCTGTTCAAAGGTATCTGATCCTGCTTTATTAAAATTGCAATTTAATAACTTCTTTTACATCTTTGAAGTATGTGGTATCGACCTGGATGTAATAGTTATCTGTGCTGTTGTTTGTTTTCTTCTGATTCAGGCATGATCTTTGTTTCCATTCTTCTGTTTATTTCATTATTTTTTTTTCTAGGATTGGTTTTCCTCAAATACTTGAAGGTCCTGGATGTTAACCGCATAGCTCATAGTTTAGGTGGGGATTGGCAAAGGTTTTTTTTTTTTTGTAGTTTTTGGCTGGGGCTGGGTTTGAACCCACCACCTCTGGCATATGGGGCCAGCGCCCTACTCCTTTGAGCCACAGGTGCCGCCCAGCAAAGGTTTTTGGTAAAAGGCCAGACAGTAACGTAGTTTAAAAAGGCCTGGTTGTAAATCCTTGTGCTTTGTTGGTACATTGTTCCCATCACAACTACGCAACTCTGTTGTTACAGCAGGAAATCAGCCATAAGCAATAGATCAGACTAGCATGAGTGTGTTCTAATAAAACTTTATTTACAGAAGTGGGCTGTGGGCCGTATTTAGCCTGGTGAGCATACGTTTGCAGCTTCCCAATTCAGATCAGGTGGTGGCATTAAAAAACCTTTTTGGGTTCTCCCATGTTTATGGGTGCGTATGGTTGACTATTTTGGGTGAGGAAGTTTTAATGAAGGGTCTGGCTGTCAGTGTCTGAGCTTCACTCTGTGTCCTCAGCAGAGACCTCTGTGGCCCAGTGTTGAAGTCTGTCTGTGTCCCAAGCACAGGCGGGGCAGGGGACATGCCATCTCCCAGGGTCTTCTTTCTTCCTCCCTGGTCTCCTGATCCCATGTCTTCAATTCTTGAGCCTCTCTGGAGAAAAATAATGGCTTACATTATAAAAGGTTTCTTGGACCTCTACCCCAGAACTATTGTATTAAAATATCAGAGGACAGAGTTTAGGCATCTTTACTTTTAAAAAGCTCTGTAGATGGTTCTGAGGGACCAAACAGAGGGACAAATCACAGCTCTGTGAATGACTGTCATTTTTCTGGGGTTTTGAATTTATAATTTAGAGAGGTTGCCACCTGGTGACACAGATATGTTTTCCTAATATTTGAATGACATTTAAAGAAAACTAATTCTATCTAAATTGGAATACCTTATTAAAAAGCAAGGGAGAAGCATGCACTGCAGGCCCTCCTTCTGTTAATCATTACTGTTTATAAAGTTTGAAGCTGGCAAAATTGTTTGAGTGATAAAAAGAGAATAAGTCAGAAAGTTTCCCCGAGACTTGTGGCTTCAGGATCAAATTTATTAGAGGTCCAGAAGAACAGTGAACAACCACCAGCAAAATGAACTAGGACCTGCAAATAAACCATGTACTTCCTCTGTTTGAGACATCACTGAGATGCTTTCAAGTTTAATGAACTGGGCTTTGTGCAACTGGCAGGGCTCTGATCTACTTTGCCTAGTGGTTTACACAGCCAGGAAGCAGCAGCCACCATGGTGCCTGCCACCCAAGAAGCTGATGACTGAAGAGCCACATGCTGGGTCCAGATGCTGTTGACAGCACCACTCCCCAGACTGCTGCAGGAGAGACGTCCTGGGCCTCCCTGCCACGGGCGAAACCCCACCCGGTGCATCTCACTGGCAGGAATCAGACTGCACCCAATGTGGTGTTTAGCCTGTATTCCCTGTCACAGGAGGCAAGGAGAGTAGAGAGACAGTGAGAGGAAGGGACCAGTGACAAGGTCATACCCAGCCCAGCAGTGCACACTGCATTCTACGGGCAGAGGCTGCGGTGTCGTGGAAACAGCAGGAACCCAGAGACAGAGCCCCGAGCATGGCGCCTTATTCACAGCCTAGGGAAAATGCTTTGCCTCCAGGTACTGAATTTTTCCACTGCGTACTAAGATTAGAATATTTATTGCCCATGACTTTTGTGAGGATTAGGTGACCTCAATTCAAAATTTGTAAAAGGCCTACACTTCTGAAAATGTATTAGAAGCTCTAAAAATAGACACTATGAATCTAGCCTAATGCCATACGTTCTGTTACCAAACTGCAAACACACACGATTATTTCTGGTGTTCCACATGCTGTAGAGAAGTTTCAGCTGCGCTTCTGTGATGGGCCCTGCTCCTTCCTACTACACGGTGGGGGGGGGGGGCAGCATTTTCTTGTTAATTAAAGGACATTGTGTGATTTGACACTCTTTCCTGATGGCATCCTAGTGCAAGTGACTTTTCTTGCTGTTAAAAATTGTCATCCTCATGAACATAAGAGGGACTCTACCTAACAAAGGCAAACATTGTAACCTAGTTGTTTGTACCCTCACATTAACCTGAAATTAAAAAAAAATTAAATTTAAAAAATTGTCATCTTGCCGTTCACATTACCCATTTTAAGCAATACAATAAAGCTACCTTTTAGCAAATATACATATTTGTTTTTTTCCAAAAGCTGAGGCATATTATTGTGTATGTTATTACTCAGTGATTATTGATTGGCAGAACGCTGTGTCCAGGGACAAAGAAAAAGCACAAGACAAGGCTTCTGTTTCTAAGATGTTTTCATCCGTCTCCAGACAACCATGTGTTATCTGGGAAAAAATAATTTCTGTCATATGGTTAGGCTTTGGGCTGTTTTCAAAATTTTAAAAATGTAGGTACGGTTTTTGGTGATTTAAATGATTATTTTAACGACATGTGCGTGGCCCAGAGAAGTCAACGGTTATGCACAGAAGACTCAGGCTGAGGTCTCTGGTCTGGGGTTAAGACTTCACCCAGGAAGGTTTCTTCTTCATAGCTCACATAGTTTGATTTTTGACGACACTTTCGTTTATCACTCATTGAAATTCCCTTTTTGTTTCCCGTGAATCTGGGGATGCATGAAGCTGAAGTCCTTCTCCAGAGCGAATGGAAGCAGGGTCCTCTCACCTGCCAGACTATGGCTGGATAGAGCTGCGAGGGAGAGGCTAGGTCAAGAGCTCTTCTCAGGAGAAATGATAGAAATATAGAGTAAGAGATGAACACCACAGGGCTGCCTCTACTTTAATGTCTAGCTGGAAAGTGAGCAAGACCAAGAGTGTGCTTGGGTGAGTGTGTTTATGTGTGTGGGTGAATGTGTGAGCACGAGTGTGTGTATGCATGAGTGCGTACATGTGTGCTTGTGTGTGTGCATGAATATGTGTGTGTGTGTAGACATGAGTGTGTGTATGCATGTGTATAGGCATGAGTGTGTGCATGAATATGTGTATGTGTTTGTATGTGTAGGCATCAGAATGTGCATGCGTGTGTGTGGGTGTGAGCATGAGTGTGCACATGCACAAGTGTTTGTGTATGTAAGCACAACTGTGTGCATGTGTGTTTGTGTGTGGGCGTGAGCATGAGTGTGCCTTCCCTCTAAAATGACCCCTCTCAGTCTGTTAAAATCCTTCCAAGATGCCTTTTAAATAAGTGTCTGTTCAGTTTAGCACTTTATTACTTTTTCTTTTTATAACCAGCTCACTAATACTCTGACCCGGACCTTGCTCTGCTGAGACTCACTCTCGGTGCACACTCTATCCTGCAGCTGCCTGTGTGCGTCTGTGTCTCTAATCTCTGGTTATCATCTGTGTAATAAGATTGGATGCATAGACATTATCCCCCTCACCAACCAAACCATTGTCTGGATATTAAAAAGAATTAGAAAGAACAATTCTAGGGTGACCAACAGCACGTATAATACGTGCAGGGAAAATAACGAATTTCCCAGCTGGTTTGAGGGAACTTGGATCAAGCCCATGTTCCAGTAAGGGGAAGCCAGCCAGGAGTCCAGCCAGGGAGAGACCAGGGGAGACCTGCGTTGTCGCCCATGTGGAGGACAAGCTGTGGACCATCGCCTGACAAGAGGACCTACATGCTTTGGAGATTTCTCTAAGCTAAAGGATAATCTTGTCTCACACAGGTTACTATGCCCACGGTTTGGGTGGGAACAGGATGGCTCACAGCAAAATGATATCAAGCCTTTTAAGGGTCTACTTTAGCCTCTGGAAATTCCCAGAGCCTGTGACTGGACTGTCCACCTTCACCAGCCCAGGGTGGAGAGGGACACAGGTGCTTATGTGGCTCTCCTTGGCCAGTAGGAGTCTGCCATGTGGTCACCAGGGCTGGTGGGCTGAGGGAGCTGGACGTTCTTTCCAACCACACCTGTCTGGGCGAATTGCGTCTGAGCTGCTCGCGCCGTGCAGACGCTCACTCCCCTCCCAGTCAGTCGTGTTGGAAGGACTCATTTAGGCCAATAAGGCCGTGATTTCCCATCTGATGCTGTGTTCGCTGAGTAGTGTCTGGACAGTTTTTTATTCACCTCAGGAAGAACTCCAGCACCCTGCAGGACAGTCCTGTCCCTGGCACTGAAGGCCAGTGCCCGGAGTAGAGCTGACCCTCCCCAGAGCAGGTTGATGAGTGGGGGTGCAGATAAAGGAGTTAAACACCACACTCTTTACTTACTAGTTTTGTGACGTTGGCCCATGTAATTATCTCATTTCTTCATCTGTGAGGTGGCATCCTAACCTGTAAAGGGATTAAATCATACCTGAATATCTAAATATTCTAAATGCCCTGTGAATGTTACCTGCTGTTTTTTGGAATTGAGTAGGGTTGAGGAAACCCTCTCTGTGAGGAATGTAGGAACAGCAAAGCCGTCATGAGCCTTGGGGACTCCCACGGCCCATGAGAATGACACTGGGGACCTGTGTCCCCAGGACGCCTGGAACTTTCTCTGGAGAGAGACTCTCAGGAAGGCTTTCCAAGGTCAGTTTGAACACTGGAAGCCTTAGTGATGCTTTGGGTCAAGAAGATGGTGCTCCTCAGCTGTGTTTATCTCCTTGAGAAGGTGCCTGATGACAGCCAGAGTGCCGTGCCACCAAGGAACACACCAAATCCTTTAAGTCAGGCGAAGGGTGTGAGTTTGAGGCCGGCACTCGCCGTGATGGTTGTAAATATCTCAGTTAGCAGAGGGAGCTGTTTCCGGATGCCGCTGCACTGGCTGTTGACTCTCCTGTGAGTGTCTAGAGACTTGCCACTGCTTTGGCACAGTTCCAGGCAGGGGAGCGTGTGTCCACCTGTGAGGGGCTCAATTCTCTTATTTTCCGAGAGTGCTGCACACCTCTCTTTTACTTATTCTGTTTGCCCTTTAATTACCTTTTACAACATATTACCAGTATACACTAGCCAATACCCGCATGGCACTGATGTCTGAAGCCCTATGGAGTCGGCTGCCCTTGGGCCCATTGCTTCACACAGGCCTAGGCGCACCCCTCCCATCTGCTGTCCTGCTGGTCCGGGGCTGGCCTCTCCAGTGTGTGCCTGTCACACACTTGTTCTCTTTCAGTGTTGTTTTCTGTGACTGTATTCATCATGGGTTGAATTATGTTTCTCTCTAGATTGATTGTATGGGGTCCTCCCCCTGGACCTCAGACTGTGGCTTGATCTGGAGATATGGTCTTTGCAGAGGTAAGTAAGTTAACATGGGGTAATTAGTGTGGCCTTCAATCCAATGTGACTGGGGTCTTTACAGAAAGGGGACTTTGGAGGTGAGTGTACATACAGGGAGAAGGCCCTGGGAACATGAGGATGGCCAGCAGAGAGGCCTGGAGCAGACTGGCCCCTCACAGCCTCAGGAGGAGCCTGCCCTGCCTGCCGCTGGGTCCGGGATGTCCACCCTCTGCACTTTCCTTAAGCCTCCTCTTTGTGGCGGTTTGTGATGGAGGTTCCAGTACAGAGGGTACACCTAGATACAGCGTCTCCTTTGGTTTATTTCTAAGGACTGTACCATGACGACATGTAATGGGATGTTTTCTGGGACTTACTTTCCCCAGTCAACATGTTTGGGCTGGTGAGGGGGTGCTCACCTGTCATCCCAGCCATGCGGGACGCTGGGGCTTCTCTCCCGCTGGGTGCTGGAGGCCGCAGCAGGCTGAGACGCACTTGGGCCTGTGAGCCGGACGTCTGCTGCTGTGGGAACCTCCTGTGGTTTACCTACTTTTCTATTGCTCGTCATGGGATTCGGCGCTCTCTCCTTAAAAGTCTTACTTGCCTTTCCACCTCTAAACTCTTGGCTACCTCCCGGGTCTTGCTTCCCCAGTGTCTTCTGAGCCAGGTGGAGGGGTGTCTTCAGTTTCTCGTCTCCTACTTAAAGCCTTTCTCCCCTTGCTTCCTGCCCACGCCAGAGCTCTGCCCTCTCAGCCTTCTAAAAATTTCTGTGTTAAGGTCAAGACCGTCTTTTCCCTTCCCTGTATAGTTTTAGCCTGGGTGGAGAAGGAGCATAGGAAATGGAGACACAGGGCACCACAGACACTCAGTGGGTCCTAAACCAAACACGCCCACAGAGGCAGAATCAGGCCTCTGCTGAGCTTCCCTCCCTCCCGCCGCCCTCCCAGCTAGCCGTGCTCTGAGGGGCTGAGCCTGACGGCCGCTCCCCACGTGCCTCAGTGAGCATAAAACTAGGCACACGGACACCAGCACGAATGGAAAGCCACGGTCAACAACAAAGGTGTTAACTAGCAAACATCAGTATTTTCCTTTTTTGATTGAATAGTCTGTCACTTCACCTAGCAGATATCATTATTTTAATAAACTGAGATTTATGGCAGTCATAATCTGTTTATTGAGTTCATATAAAATTATTGAAAAGTCATATAGCATAACTCATCCTTTTCTTTAAAATATAAATATTCAGTGTTTATATTCTTCAAATGAAAAGGAATGTTCTTGTTCTCAGAGCTAGCAATGAATATCATTAACTCCAATCTTACATTATACGCCGGATGAAGGATTGAGAAACTTCTCTAATAAAGGCGGTGGCAGAACGTGGAGACTGAATTACGAGTTTTAATAACCACCATTTCAAATATTTGCATATTCAACTTGTTCAGAAGTTATTGATTTGTTTGCCTTTTGCTCTTACGGAAAGCTGATTGGAAAGCGTGCAGATTGGTCTGCACTTCTCTCTTGGAGATTATTTTAGGTTTAGGGGGAAGGAAATCGGGCTCTGAGGAAAGCTGAGGCAGTGAGCACTGGGGGCAGGTGCAGGGCCCCTACACGCTGCTCTCTCAGACTGGCCGGCAGGCGCCTGACACCTGCTGGACGCACCCCTGACTTCTCCATAATCTCCACCAGTTGAATCCTGAAAATAACATCTCCCTGGATTTGGTCCTTTCTTCACCCCACTGCAAGTGCCCAGTCAGTGTCATCACCCCACCCCATGCAGAATGACCTGCCAGTCACCCCCTCATGCAGAATGACCTGCCTGTCACCCCCTCATGCAGAGTGACCTGCCCGTCACCCCCTCATGCAGAATGACCCGCTAGCCACCTCCTCATGCAGAATCACCTGCCAACAAGTCTCGTTTTCACTCCTCTGTTTATTGAGACACCTCATCGATTGGCCACTCAAGCTCCACGGGTGGGAGAGAGAAGGCCGTACTGTGTCCTAACTCACACTGTCTTCTCCATCACACCAAATCCCTATCCTTTGTCACCTGGCCCTGGACTAGCCCTCCAGCCTCAGTGTTGGTTACAAGTCCTCACCCCTCCCTGGAGCACTGGTCTCCTCTGCTGCCCTTCTCTCAGCTAGTTCACGTCCACGTCAATGCTCAGAGCTGATCACAGAAACAATTACAGAAAAGATTTAATGCATTTATATTTGTAGTTTTTAGATCATTTGAATTTTTCCGAAGTTGTATATAATGGGAAGTGTACCCTTATCTTGAGTTTAATGACAATTGAATACTGTATGTACAGGAAATAGAAGTAAAACTCAGGGGGAGGTTTTATTAACAATTATTTGTTTAAAGGTTATCATCTGGTTCTGCACGTGAATTTTGGGGGTGACAGTACAGTTCATTGAAGTGACCTAACACTTTACAATGTCGTGTGTGACAGCTGGGTTGTTGACAGGTGGGTGTCCTTTTTTATGCCAAGTGTCTGCAGAGATTTTACCAATCTGCCTCGCCTGGAAAGCTGCTTTCTGCCTCACAGTGCTCTTTTCTGCTATTTTATGGGGAGTGAGCTATTGTCACGGAAATGTCAGGTTGTCGAGCACACTTGGAGTTAGAGTGCTGGTCACATCCTTTCCTCAGATAGCATTGGCACTGTGTGTCATCTGTCCTTTTTCCCGTAGCTGTCTTGGAGTAATAATTAAAATACTTTGTACAGTTGGTGATATAGTGGGAAGAAGAGGCCCTGGATGCTTCGAACCATGATTCAGTTGTTAATAAGTGGTTCTCTGAGAATAGAAATGGTTTCACAGGATTAATTCTTTTAATTGTGGGTGGAAAGCCTATCATATAAAACTGAATTATAATTGTTTTTATTAAAGATGAGAATAATTTAAATTGAAGAATGGAGCAGCAATTTCAGAGTTAGACCGTGGACTCTAATGTTCTCACTTGGGGGTGAGGAGAGGTAACTGGCTGAGGTTAGGAAGCCACAGGTGCAGGGAGCCTGGCTTGGGGCATGCGGACCCTTCCCGGGTCCTGCATTTCCACTGAGTAGACAGGTCAGAGTCATGTCAGGACATAGCAGCCAAGGAAGGTGAGAAATTTTATACCTGATTTCTTTTTCTACTTCATAGAGAGGAAAATATGTGTATATATTTTTATAAAATTACAAAGCCTCCAGCTAATTAGTCGAGAAGGCTGATCAGGGAGTTGGGAATTCATTTCTTTTCTTGAATATTCAGGCTATGATACCACTTTTCCTATCTGTATATGAAGTGGTCTTTAGCTTGAAAATACAATACTTAGGGAATCATTCTATTTGCCATTTGCGGATAAAGTTATTGGGTTTGCCCCCTATTTTTAAGCTCATAATTGTTTCCAGGTAAAATTTGAATAAAATTTGTTTTTCTGTATAGCAAGGAAAGTAGAGGATCCATTTTGAGTCACAGCTGGCTCTTGAGACAGTTCTCATGCCCTCAGAGCCCACGGCCTCCCACTTGGCCCCATGAAGAGTTTATGGATATGCAGTAGAACCTCTAAAAGTGACCACCCACGAGAGTATCACAAACCAGTCAACATAAGGAACTAGGCCTGCCATACTGACACATACATGTGGTGCACGTCTGGTCAATGAAAATCAGGCCGTCTTAAGGGGGTGGTCAGTGTAAAGAGGTGGTCAACTACGGGGTTCTACTGTACAGGGATCTTTATGACTGGCGTTCTACTGTACATGGATCCTTACGACTGTGAACTCAAGTTCCTGCTGAGGAGTCTAATCTGGTAAGGCAATTAAAAATCTAAATTATTCCTTATCAAAAATGACTTTTATTTAGGGATAATAATTGGCATCATTTCCACAGAAAAAAAGGAGAATTGTCAAGGTTAAAACAAAAAAGACACAATTTTACTGAGGCTCCCTGGAATTCCTCAACAGACATCCAGAAACAACCAGTCCACTGTCCTGGTGCGCAGCCACGTCCTGGGTTTGCACAGGGAAGGCAGCATCACAGATGTGTGTGCATATCGGTACACGGCACAGTCCCGGGAAGCTGGCGGGGTAGGGGCATGAACCCCTGGAGCAGGAACGCCCCCAAGCCAGGCACTGGAAGGAGGGTTTCCAGACCTGTGTCCTGACCACCACCTCGCCCTGCCTGCTGCCACAGAAAAGAGAGTAGTTCCTCACAATGGGGCAGATGTTTTTACTAACTTATTTTTTCATACTGATGTCATGATGATTTAGTATCTGATTGGTCTATAATTGGTATTAGAACCCTTATTTCAGCTTTATTGCTCTGTCTTCCCAGCCATTTTCATAAGCAGTCAGGATCTGTAAGTAATAGAAATAGCTAAAGAGGATTTAGCAAAAAAGTCTTAAGGATTATTTTGGAAGTTAAAAAAAATCAAACTTGGTCTGTTTCATAAATATTTATTGGAGTTTCTTAAATCACATACCTATAATTAATACTAGTAATAAAATTAATCATAGTTAATGAGAATTACCAATTACTTATAATTAATTATAATTTATGTTAATATAGTATTGTACATTAACATATGTCATGAAATATATATTATGTATGAATAGTATATGTAAATACATATAGTTATGTAAGTACATATAGTGTATGTAATTACAAATAGTAATGTAAATACATATAAGACATATTATCCGATATATTAATATATCCTTATTAATTATATAATGAAAAAATATATTAACATGCTATATAACATTGACATAGAACATATAATATCAATATACCATCATACATATTCATTATAAAAATAAATTGGTGGTCATAAATAATTATTGGCCATATTAACCATTATTAATAATAAATGATTGACATGGTTTTCTTGTCCTTTGATGAGTCTCTCATGCCTCAGAATCTGAGTCAAGCGGTTGCTGGGGACGGGGCAGTTCCGTGGAAACTGAAGCACAGAGATGTCTTTATATCCAGGCAGAAAGCTACCCAGGGGGTGAAATGAGGACACACCATGCAGACCAAACAGCCCTGTGGGGAGTCAGTCTCTGCAGGTGAGGAGGGAGGGGAGGCCCCAGCCCCGCCGGCCCCCAGACCCCCAGGCCCAGCCATGCTCCTGGGGCTGCTGTTGGGGTCTGTCCCACCCCGGTGGTCTCTCCCTCCAGCACTGGCTGGGCTCACACCTGCTTAGAGTAAAGATTGACTTTCCCATTTACTTTGGAACACCAGTTGCCAGTCCCTTCCAGTAGGGCAGCCTGGCTCTTTGTTGCGCTGGTTGAGTGTCCCTTCAACCCTGCCCCGGCAGCGCTGGTCTGTTTCCCGGCCAGAGTGCTCTCACAGCACTGCTGCTCTCCACGTTTTCTTCAGACTAAGAAAGCTTAAACACCAGGAACTTTTCTTCTAGCTGGTTAGAATCTGCTGAAATAGTGCAAATCAGATATCAAAGTTTTCTGTAAACAGCAGCCTTTCATGGGAACCAAAACAAAACTGCAGAGAACTTGCTTGGCGCCTGTAGCTCAGCGGCTGAGGTGCCAGACACATACACCGGAGCTTCCAGGTTCAAATCCAGCTTGGCCTGCCAAACAACAATGATAACTACGAACAAAAAATAGCCGGCACTGTGGTGGGTGCCTGTAATCCCAGCTACGTGGGAGGCTGAGGCAAGAGAATCGCTTAAGAGTTTGGGGTTGCTTTGAGCTGTGATGGCAGCACTCTACCCAAGGCAACATAGTGAGGTTCTGTCTCAAAAACAAAACAAAACAAAAGAAAAACTACAGAGAACAGAAACACTAACAGGTTTGTCTCTGATGGCAAGTAGTACCTTCTGCCAGGACAAAAATCTCATTTCAAATCATGAACACTTAGAACATTTTAGAAAAGGAAGGCATTTTGTCTCATGGCATTAATGACTATTGGATGGAGGAATAGAGAGGGCAGGGATAGAATGAAGTGTGTGTTTCTTGTGTGTGAGGATGCACGTGCAAGTGTGTGAAAGTGTGTGCAGTGTGTGTGTGTGCAGGGCGTGTGTGTGTGTGTGTGTGTATGTGCACGGCATGTACGTGTGTGTGCAGGGCATGTGTGTGTGTGTGTGTGCATGCAGGGCATGTGTGTATGTGTGTGTGTGCATGCAGGGCATGTGTGTATGTGTGTGTGTGCATGCAGGGCGTGTGTGTGTGTGTGTGTGTGCATGCAGGGCTTTTGTGTGTGTGTGAGAGCAGGGGTGGAGGGATATAGTTTGTGATAGGGGGGGGGTGTTGTTGGTTGTGTGCGTTTGTGGTGTGTGTGGGTGAGTGTGCATGTGTGGGGCGGGTGTGTGTGTGTGTGTGCGTCGTGGCTGTGTGTGTGTGTGTGTGCATGCAGGGCATGTGTGTGTGTGTGTG
>CAUYQV010124234.1:0-38445 GCA_963574575.1 Galagoides demidoff
AATGTGCTGGTTTTACATACAATTTGAAATGTTTTCATCAAATTGGTTAACATAGTATTGACAGCATTTTCTTAGTTATTGTGTTAAGACATTTATGTTCTACACCTAGTAAATTTCACATGTACCCTTGTAAGATGCACCAGAGTGTTGTTCCACCAACCACTTTCCCTCCACCCACCTTCCCATCTCCCCTCCCCTCCCCTTCCTCTTCCCTTTCTCCTTCTTCTTGGGCTATAATTGGGTTATAGCTTTCATAAGAAAGCTATAAATTGGTTTCATAGTAAGACTGAGTACACTGGATACTTTAGGCCATCTACAGCAAACCCATAGCCAATATTGTATTGAATGGAGTTAAATTGAAATAATTTCCACTCAGATCAGGAACCAGGCAAGGTTGCCCATTGTCTCCACTGCTTTTTAACATTGTAATGAAGTCTTATCCATCTCAATTAGTCAAGAAAAGGCAACCCAGGGTATCCATATAGGGTCAGAAGAGATCAAACTTTCACTCTTCACAGATAAGACCTGGAAAACCCCAGGGATTCTACTATAAAACTCTTAGAAGTGATCAAGGAAGGAATACAGCGGCGACACAGGCTACAAAATCAACACTCATAAATCTGTAGCCTTTATATACAGCAACAATAGTCAAGTTAAACAAACAGTCAAGGACTCTATTCCATTCACAGTAGTGCTAAAAAAGATGAAATATTTGGGAGTTTACCTAACAAAGGATGTGAAAGATTTCTATAAAGAGAATTATGAAACTCTAAGAAAAGAAATAGTTGAAGATGTTAACAAATGGAAAAATATACCGTGCTCATGGCCAGGAAGAATCAACATTTTTAAAATGTCCATACTACCCAAAGCAATACACAATTTCAATGCAATCCCTGTTAAAGCTGCACTGTCATACTTTAAAGATCTCAAAAAAAATAATACTTCATTTTATATGGAATCAGAAAAAAACTTAAATAGCCAGCACATTACTCAGAAATAAAACAAAGCAGGAGAAATTATACTACCAGACCTTAGACTATACTATAAATCAATAATGATCAAAACAGCATGATACTAGCACAGAAACAGAGAGGTAGATGTATGGAAAAGAATAGAGAACCAAGAGATGAACACAGCTACTTATAGTCATTTTATCTTTGATAAGCCAATCAAGAATATTCAGCAGGGAAAATACTCCTTATTCAACAAATGGTGCTGGGTGAACTGACTGGTGACCTGTAGAAGACTGAAACTAGACCCACATCTCTCACCATTAACTAAGATAGACTCTGACTGGATTACAGATTTAAACTTAAGACATGAAACTATAAAAATACTAGAAGAAAATTCAGGGAAAACTCTAGAAGAAATTGGCCTGGGTGAATATTTTATGAGGAGGACCCCCTTGGGGCAATTGAAGCAACATCAAAAATATACTCCTGGGACCTGATCAAAGCTTCTGCGCAGCCAAGAACACAGTAAGTAGAGCAAGCAGACAGCCCTCAGAATGGGAGAAGATATTTGCAGGTTATATTTCTGACAAAGGTTTAATAACCAGAATCCACAGAGAACTCCAACGTATTGAAGTGATAAAAGAATAAAAGAACAAGTGATCCTCTCTCAGGGTGGGCAAGGGACTTGAAGAGAAACTTCTCTGAAGAAGACAGGTTCAAGGCCTCCATACACATGAAAAAATGCTCATCATCCTTAATCATTAGAAAAATGCAAACCAAAACTACTTTGATATATCATCTAACTCCAGCAAGATTAGTCCATATCATAAAATCCCAAAACCAGAGATGTTGGTGTGGATTTGGATAAAAGGGAACACTTCTGCACTGCTGGTGGGAATGCAAACTAATATGTTCCTTTTGGAAAGATGTTTGGAGAACACCTAGAGATCTAAAAATAGACCTGTATTCGATCCTACAATTCCTCTACTAGGTATATATCCAGAAGACCAAAAATCACATTATAACAAAGATATATGTACCAGAATGTTTATTCTGCAGAATAACATAATTGCTAAGTCATGGAAGAAGCCCAAGTGCCCATCAACCCATGAATGTATTAATAAATTGTGGTATAAACCCAAGATTTTGATACAATTTGGTTTCATGCCTTTAGAACACAGGAAGTGTGGGTAAAATCATAAATCAATATATGGAAAGTATTGAAGTAGCTCAGTAAATTTCACCCCAAAATATGACTCCTTGGCATAAAGATTATTTTTTACTAAATGCCCTGATAGATCAATATACTTTGGAGGTTTTTTTCCCTCTATCTGTATAAAATGAGACAGACCCATGAAAAAGAATAATTGTCTTTCCTTATTCTGCTTGTTATGTCAATGTATGGCAGGAAAGAAAATCAAGAATGCAACCAGACCTGACCGAACTCATTTCCCAATTTTAAAGATTACATCTGTTTCTCTGGTCAATTTAATTTCCAAAAAGAATTATTTACAAGCCAATCTGTTCACCCCATATGCTCATTCCATTAATAGATAATAATTCTCCCTAGTAATCATTTATTGCTGTTCAAAAGAATTACTTATATCCTTCATCTCCCATTCCCCTCTAAACTGAGGGTATATGAACTTCTAGACCACACTGTGATATTGTGTAATCATTTTGTGATTCTCCTCTATACATGGTAAATAATTTTTTAATCTCTCTCCCTTATAAATCTGCCTCATTGTGAGTTGAATTTAGGGGACAATGATAATGTTTTTACATGTTTGAAACCCCATTAGGAAATAGCCATATGTGACCAGCATTATCTTGAGGTCGGGACGTAGAGGTTAATCATGAACTGCTATCCCAGAAAGGTAAGCACTAACAGTTTATAAGGCATCTGGCTTAGTGATTCATGTGTTCTCAGATGGGGACACCCTAGGCGGGGCACGTCCTGGCCACTTCCTTGTTCAGAGAAGTTAGGGTCCTGTGTTGGCCAAAATGGCTACACTGCAGCTCTCTGGACCTTGTTTTTTTTACCTTGCTTATCATGTATTTGTTTTTAATTTTTTATTCCCTTTGAGTATCTAGAAAGTGATAGGGTTCAGGACATGCTACCTCAAAATATGGTGACTTGCCTTCTAAGGAAATAGCAGAAACTGGAAGGTCTCTCTCATCTCCCATGCTTCTCCCCTGATGCAGGCCATAACGAAGTCTCTGACCTTCTGGTGAAGTAATTCAGAAGACATTGACTTCAGAGATGCCCTCCTGATACATGGAAACAAAGAACATTCTTATTTTCTGAAGATATAGAGGCACTGAGAAGAATCCAGACCCACAGGCCTTGCTAAGGTCTCTCATCTCATGGTCATGAGATCAGACCCCATTTTCCAACCACAGTTCTGCCTCATTATCTGTTCTTCATCCAACTTAACAAAAGTACACAGGTCTTCCCATTTCTTTTAGTCTTGGTCTTCATTTCTTATGACGGCTCCTGCATCACACAAGATTTAAATAAATTAAGCGTTTCTCTTGTTAATCTCTCCTTTTGTCATAGGCTCCTCAGCCATGATACCAGCCATGATACCAGAAAGAGAGAAATCTTTTCTCTCATACAAAGGTTACTTTTCAGCCCCCTCAAGAAGTAATGATGAGGGTGAAGGTCATGATTAAGGATCAGAGGAAAGCTGAAAGGAATTGCCCTGTCGCAGTCAGCATCATGGGACTCCTGTGTCAGCCCTGGATTCAGGAAGAAAATCAAACTCTGATTTGATTTTAACTATGATACCTGGGTGTTTGTTAAATGCATCCAAATATAATCCTTAACTGTTATAACATGCAAGCATCTCTGTTCTAAAGTTTGGAGAACACTTTCCTGGGTAAAGTATCCCAAGATACTTTACTAAGGTATAGGCATCACATGTACCCAATACTAATTTAAATCGTGTACATTATCAATAACGTGCACATATGACAGAAAAATTCAATTGAATCCAAGAAGCAGGAGAGGGGAGGGGAGTTGGAACAATGTGCAGGTGTCTGACATCCCTCCTGTGTGAGGGACACAACTACAACTTAGACTTTGCCTTACAAATGCAAGAAGGGTGGCCTAACTGTATGGATCCTCATATTAATTGCAAATTAAAGAAAAAAAAAAGTCTTTTTTCACAACATCAGAGAAGAATTAGAATAGCAAGATCCCCAAGAGACAAGTAGAAACACAGTGCAAAATCACATTAGGCAATGAGGCAATGAAGAGGATGAGTGAATGTAATCGAGTGATGAAGGTTATTGGCAGCAACCAGGGAGATAAAACACTGAAATAGAGGATGAAATCTAAAATGTCCAAGTCACAAGGGAAGAAAATGCAGTCACAGCACAAGCACATAGGCGTCCAGAGCCTTGTTCATGATAGGAACAAAAACAAAAACAAGTAACTACAAGAATGTAAGGATGTGTTCACTTGTGGTTTCCATCTGTTCATACTGAAAGTATGTAATTCCTGGGTTTTAAATCCTGGTCTAAAACCTTTTATCAATTTACTACTAGTTTTTCCTTTCAATATAGCAAACTAAGACATAGTAAAATTTTGCTCCTTAATTAATTATGTTGAGCACATCCCTTAATAATCACCTAGAAGATTTGCAATTAAATAACGAGATGATAAAATAGATCAGTTGTTTAATATTAAGTAGGTTCTTCTTGCTATATTTAAGTTTGATCTGAGTATTTTCATAAAAGGTTTTACAATTTTAAGAGGATGTAAGAGTACCTAGCTGAATAACTTTGTGATTTCAACTTGAAAGACTAATATGAGAATTATGATTTTAAATTTACAGGTGTAATATAATTAATTGTAAACACTAATACAGTGCTTAAGATTACCTAATTCACTAGATTTATAAGTCTGAGCTATGAGACTCCAAAGAGTTACTTTACTTAGAAGGTTTGGCTTTAGATTGGCCAATCTCTCCTGCCATCCATTAGAATGAGAAGTTCTTAATGAAATTAAATATATGTGAGAACTGATTACAGTTTAAAATATAGATACTTAAAAGTAATAATTAAATGAGACTAATCATTATAATGATTGCTTAGAGGTGGATTGCTTAAGCTCAGGAGTTTGAGATCAGCCTAAGCAAAAGTGAAACCCCATCTCTAAAAAATAGCTGGGGGTTGTGGTGAGTACCTATAGTTCCAGCTTCTTGGGAGACTGAGACAGGAGGATTACTTAAGCCCAAGAGTTTCAGGTTGCCGTGAGCTAGGATGTGATGGCACTCTACCCAGGGTAGAAAAAAAAAGAAAGTATTTCCATATAATAGGCTTGCCATTGTCATTATAGAGATAAAACAGGGTTCAAAAGAGATATTTCTTATTTTACCTTACTATACTTTATTTTAATGATGTGGAAGCAACATAGAATTTTTTAAGGAAAGAAAAGAAAAAAATAATGGAGGAAAAAGATTGAAGGCACACACACATACACACACACACACACATACGCACACAGACTCACTGCCTGTTTTCTCCCCTACGTGATAAAAATGTAAAATAAAAATTTTGAATGAAGAATCACTCATCGTATCCAGAAATAACTGTTGAGGAAACATTGACTTAACTCTAACAGGAGGTGGCAACTTAAGTTAAACTATTAGTGAAAGTTCTGATTATTTTGTTTTCATAGTTGGAGCTTACCATACTGAATGCTGAGACACTTGCAATGCTATTATTTTGATGATCTGAAATGGTGCTTTATCCAGGCTGATCATTCTGAGGGTCATTTTTTTCACGTTCCTCTATGTTCTAGAACTACAGAAGCATTGGGACAGATGATTTAACATTTATAGGTAAAGATACAACTTTTAATAAAAATAAAAAAATCTGTAATATCTTCTTGGCTATTAATGTCACTTAAGTAGACTAAGCTCAAAGCAAAACAAAATTGATTTCACTGATTTTTGTTTACATAAAAGCATATTTTATATTTCCTCCATATGTGATCTGTCTGCTGAAAATAAAAAAGATACTAAATCAGACAGACTATATAATCTGTGTAATATCATCTCCCTAGATGATGAGATCATATCTTAAAAGATTGCCTTTTCCTTTTCTACACTTTCTTTTTTACGGAACCTTGTCTAGCAGATGAAACCATACGACCTCAAGGAGAATTAGAAATGTTAAAGCAAAAGAAGAAAGAGATTCCATTTTTTTGGTGTGGAACACCAGTCTGGGCTTTTAAGCAACCTAAGAGAAAGCCCTCTTGCAATAAATAGTATGGAGCAAATAAAGAAAGCAGCACAGATGCTGGAGAATCTGCTCTGGTTCTCCCGCCATAACCCAATGCATGAGCATTACCTGGGCGGGCAGGGGTCATGCCTGATCTTAGAAAGGTGGTGCTCAAAATTTAGCATGTATTGAAACTGCCTAGGTGACTTAACAAGACAAACAGCTCAGCCTACTCCTAGAATTTCTGAAGTAGGTATGGGGTAGGGCTCTATAATTGGCATTTTTAATCAGTATTCAGCTAATGTTAATGCTACCAGTCGGCAGACAACACTTTGAGAACCAGTGATGCAGGAGAAGAGGGAATGGCTCAAAGAAAAGAACAGTACCTAATAAGTCACCTGTCAGATGAAGACTTCCTTATAGTTAGCTCTGGAGAGCTGTGTAGAAATACAACCAACATAAGCAAGTAACATGACAAACAATCAACTAAGAATTTATATTTGGCCAAAGAAGATATTCTTCTCTCCAGACCCGGGGGTGTGGGATCATCCAACTTGCCAACTGTTGGCATTTGGTTCCTTCAGTAAAAGTATATAGCCCTGTTATAAAATTATGCTAAGCCCTATGTTAACAGTCTCTTGGGAACCCACTGTTTTTAAATTAGTTGCAAATACCTAAAAGCAAAGGTTGGAGCTGTTGATGAACAAAGGCACTGACACCAAGGTGGAAAAGAAAGTCTCAGACCATCTCTGGATATAACCAGATGCAGCAGATCCTCTCCCTTTACACTCTAAGACTCCTTTCATGATTTAGATACCATGACTCTGTATCTTATTTGTAAGTCTTCCATTCTCATTCTTCTCCTTACCTGTTGCTTTCCTTAATCTCTGCTAGTGCCTTTAGAAAACCTGCCCCTTTGAGGAATTAGTCAGATCCATCCAAATGTCCTTTGAGTAGAGGGCGCTGAGCAGGGATTGATGGATTCCAATAACCATCACCCTTGTTTCCCAGGAACACATTTCTAAACCTTTCTGTATCTAACTGCATTTTTTCCTTCAAAGTTCATATTAACTTAGATGGGGTGCTTTTAAATATTTTTGAGGCTACAATGTCCAACATGGTTTTTTGATTCTTACTCAAACATCCTCACAGTCTTGATCTCCATAGAAGTTACAATTAATTCCCTGCTGTTCCACAGATGTAAAAGAAGGAGTTAGGCCAAGGAAATCTCCATGCTGGTTCATCTGGAGCTAAATGTAAACACAAAATCTATGTTTCATAACATCTCCTTCCAGTCACATGACAACTTGCATCTGGATTGAACATGTGGGCATCATTCAGTGAGCAAACCCTGATGGCCTTTCTGGCAGTCATTGTCCTGCATAAAATCCATGGTATGTTTAGACCATGAGGGACCTGTACTATGTCAGAGCTTAGCCCACCCTTAACCTGTGCCCATGCCATACAACTTGCATCTAAGGAGAAAGCTTTGTCCTGTGAAGATTCTGGAATACAGAGACCAAACATATATGGATTTGTAAATGTAGTCATGACTTCTGTGTGGGAAGGTAATTATCACTTTGGTTGAGGGATGAACCATGTTGGGGATGGTTTGTGGACCTGATGCAACCTTTTGGGATCACGGACATTACCATCACTGTATTATCTGATCAGGCCATATGACTAACAATGGTCTGGGGAATAGGACAATATATAATTTTTGAAGTAGCTATCTTTCTTCAAGTGTAAAATGTAGGGAGAAAGGAAACTTTGTACATGGTACATGTCAACCATCTCCCTATAAACATGTTTTGTGTGTGTATAGATGTGTGTTCTAAGATAACAAATTCTTCCAAGTAGGCTTACTGCACAAAACACCACCCAATAAAACAATAGCTATATTATTATGCTCATGGGTTCTATGATTCAAAAATGTTATAAGAGCATACTGGTGATGTAGTGTTTCTGCTTTGTGATATCTGGAGTCCTAACTGGGAATCTTCCAAATGCTGACAGTGACTTGATGGCTGGGAGTTTGAATCATGTGAAGACTTATTTATCCACTCATGTGGTGGCTACTCCTGAAAGTGAGAATCCATCCAGGCTTGTCACTGGAGCACCTGTGCTCTCTTCATGGAGCTGCTTAGGCTATCTCATATAATGGTGGCTGTGTTCCAAGAACAGGTGCCTGAAAGAATCAGACAGAAGCTGTATTGGTTTTTATGAAATAGCACTGGAAGTCACATGGGTTCAGTTTGTTCAGCATAACAGTCTTCCCACATAGAATCCCACCGCTCAATTGGAGAATTTTCCATTTCACAGTGAGCAAATATATAAGATGGGAAGTAGTCTAGAGTGACCTTTGGCAAAATATAACCTGTCAAGGGACCATCTCACTTTCTGGAGTGAGATTTGCTTTTTACCATTTGGGTGATTCACTCCTCTTATCTCAGGAGTGTTAAAAGAGTCTCATTATTGAAGTATGACATGTCCCACTCTGAAGTTAGGGTCCTCACTGCTGAAGTTTAAGGGCTTTGGAGGACACAGTTAAGATTCAACAAGATGATGTTATAAGGTGTATCTTAAGAGAAGAGAAAAGCCTATTTTCAGTGGAACAAAGGGGAAGTTGATTCAATTTTGCAGCTCAAAAATAGAAAACTGTTGTGAATTCTGGACCTGAGGTTTATCCTCTTTATCCTGGGCTAGTTGGAAAAACATACATAGAAGAAGGGGTTGGGTTGAAAATTGATTTGACTATTTCTTGCCATGAAGGAAAAATATTTTATGACCAAAGCTATTATAAAACTAGAAATGGGGCTCGGTGCCTGTGGCTCAATCGGCTAAGGCGCCAGCCACGTACACCTAAGGTGGCGGGTTCGAATCCCCAGCCCGGGCCTCCAAACAACAATGATGGCTGCAACCAAAAAATGGCCGGGCGTTGTGGCGGGCGCCTGTGGTCCCAGCTACTTGGGAGGCGGAGGCAGGAGACTCGCTTGAGCCCAGGAGTTGGAGGTTGCTATGAGCTGTGATGCCATGGCGCTCTACCCAGGGGGATTGCTTGAGGCTCTGTCTCAAAAAAAAAAAAAGAATGGCAATGACATGTCAAAATGACAAAGAAGTCGACCTCAATGAGCTCCTACTGTTTGAATCTGAGACAGTATAAACATTAAAATAAATAATGATATTATCTAATAACATTAAAGTATTGCAAGCTGCTAAAAAAGTTCCATGAGTCTACACAAAATGAAATAAACAAGGAGGAACATTCATATGCATAGTAGAAAGCCAACTAATAAAGGAAGAAGAAAAGAAGAATTTACAAAATTAACACTTAGCAATTGCTCAGGTTTAAATGTGCCCTGCCCCCAAGTACTTGTGTTAGAAACTTAATTCACAGTGCAACAGTTTTGAGAGGTGGAATCTTTTTTATTTTTTTTTAATTTTTTTTGTTGAGACAGAATCGCACTTTATCACCCTCAGTGGAGTGCCATGGCATCACACAGCTCACATCAACCTCCAACTCCTGGACTTAGGCAATTCTCTTGCCTCAGCCTCCCAAGTAGCTGGGACTAGAGGCACCTGATACAACACCTGGCTATTTTTTGTTGTTATTGCAGTTTGGCTGGGGCTGGATTCGAACATACCACCCGTGGTATATGGGGCCAGCACCCTAACCACTGAGCCACAGGCACCGCCCAAGAGGTGGAACCTTTAAGAGGTGATTATGTCTTGAGAGTGCTGCCCTCATGAGTGGATTAATGTTGTTACCACAGGAATGAGTCCCTTATTAAAAAATAATAAGTTAAGCCCCCTTGTCCCTCTTTCAGTCTTTGTCATGTTAGACTCTGCAGCAAGAAGGCCCTCACCAGATGTGGCCCCTCAATCTTAGACCTCCCAGTCTCAAAAACCATGAAACAAATACATTTCTGTTTGTTATGCCTTACCAACACTGTGGTATTTTGTTACAGCAACAGAAAACAGACTAAGACAGCAACCATCATAGTAACAAACAGCTTAACCATGGATCACCAAATGGATTCTAAACCTATTAGGTAACAATCAGAAGAATAATGCAATATTTATGTGGTCTCTCATTATTACCTTATAAAATATATATTTTTAAATGACAAAGAGTGAAAAATAGTAACTTGGTGGTGGAGAAACCTGGTAGACAGCATTTAAACCATATGATCAAAGCTAAAATTTTTAATAGTGGGGCTAAACAATACCATGTGGCTCTGGATATAACAATTTAGCATCACGCTCATAGCATTGCTACTAAAATTAAGTGAGTTGGATCTCATTCCAAGGAAACATAAAAATAACTCAAATTGAAAGATAATCTATGCTATATGTTGAATGTTTGTATTCCTCCAAATTCATATGTTGAAACCTAATTACCAATACGATGGTATTTTGAGGCATGGCCTTTGGGCAGAGCCCTCATGAGTGGGATTAATGCCCATCAGATGGAGACCCCAGAGAACTCCCTTCCTCTTTCTGTCTTGAACAGCAAGAAGACCGTTGTCTGTGAATAAGGAAAACTGGTCCTCACCAAATGCTGAATCTGCTGGAGCCTAAATCGTGGGACTTCCCACCCTCCAGACTGTGAGAAATAAATTTCTGTTGTTTATAAACTACCCAGTTAATAGTAGTTTGTTACAGCAGCCCCTGTCAAACAAAGACCGTCTACAAAACAATTAGTCTGTAGTCTTCAGAAATGTTAACGTCATGAAGTATAATGAAAGCGTTCCAGTTTAAAGGATATTAAAGAGGCATGGAAACTGATTGCAAAGCATGATTTTCTATTTTCTTTTGCTATAAATAATATTATGGGGACACTTACTGAAATCTGAAATAAGAGCTATAGATTAGATAATACCCTTGTGTCAATGTTAGTTTGCTCATTTTGATCATTAAACTAAAGCTATGCATGTCTGATAAGTCTATGTTGTTAGGAAGTTCTTAAGTGTTTAGAAATAAAAGGTATCATGTCTGCAGCTACTTTTAAAAAGATCAGGGGAAAAAATCATGTAATAGACAAACACATACGGGGCATATGTGTCTGTAAATAGATACAGAAATGAGAGAGATTGAGTGAAGACAACTTCGTCAAGTGTTAAGGTTTGGGGAATCTTGGTGAAGGGTATCTCGAAATTACTTATGCTAATCATTCAACTCTGGAGTAAATATGAAATTACATTAAATTAAAAATTCAAATAAATTCCTTTGTGAGCAGGTCCTGAGAATCTTTGTTTAGATTTTGTTTTGCAGGCCTGATTTTAACAAATGGTTCTAATAGCTTCGTTTCTGGATCCCAATAAAAATGTTACACTTTTCTCACATGAGGTTTTTGAAAACTCTGTGCTTCAATCTATTAGTAGGCTATTGCAATGGTTTGAATCTTTCCCTCAAACCTTGTGTGTTGAAAACCTAATCCCCAAATTCATATGTTGGAAATATTCAAATTCATATCTCTTATTCACTCACAGTAAAACTTCTATCATAGTCTGAGGTTTCCCTCCACCTTTTCTGCCCCCCTCATTTTCTATTAACAAAATAATTTCCTCAAATTCAGCCACATGACTTCCGATGTTCTGAATTAGATTAAGGCTCATAGGATAAAATCCAAACAACTTATCAAGACAGAAGCCCCATATAATCTAGCTTTAGGCCAGTTTTTTAGACTCATCTTCCTCCATAACCCCATAATTGCCCTATGAGAAGGTGCCTTAATAGTCCCACAAACCTTTTTTCTATGCTCCTTCATGTCACCACGTTCCTTAACCACCAACCCCTAACTAGTTGGTCATCCTTTAAGACAAAGCTCGGTGTCAATCCTTACATGAAATCCTCTTTCCTTTCCTGAGTCCTGCCTTCCCTGCTGCCCTCAAAGGTCATCCTTCCTTCCTGAAGTCTCCTCAGATCTCTTTGCTCACACTTCGAACCCTTCTGCATTGTATTTTAGTTAATGTATTTTACAGTATTGCCTCTCCCATTAGAGTCTTATAGGCTTTATCATTATTTTTGTCTGGACTCCTCCTCCAGAGGGCATAGGAAGGTATCTGGCACAGCTCTCAATACCTCTTTTTGAACAAATGGATAACAAAAAGCAACAAGTACCAAAGGAGAATACAAAGAATTTAAAAATTCCTGAAGGGAATAGTCATCACCAGCTGCTGGGTTGTCCAGAGTAATGTTTATGAAGGAAGCAGTAACTGATATAGGTCTGAAGAATGAGTAGGATGTGGATCAGAAATGATGGTGGAAGAGGGCTTGGCAATGGAGAACAAGAAAGAGGAAGAACTGAGACTGACTGTGTGTGTGGCGGCCTTGAGAATGAGCTGCACACCTCCAACTAACTACAAGGACTGTAACTGGCCAGATGTCCCAGCTGATGTCTCTGAAATCCAATGCAGCATTTGAGCTAAGAATGTATTTCCCACGCTCTGCTCTCCAACAATGACTGAGCACAGCCAGGATTTGGAGGCAGACACATTCCCAGGAAACCAAGGACTCCCCTGATGGTTGATTTGAGCTTGAGGACCCCCATGTTGCTTTGCCCAACCTGATCTCCGATGCTTCAACCCCATCTCTCTCTTATTCACTCAGAGTAAAACTTATATTATGGTCTGAGGTTTCACGCCACCTTAACGGCCCTCCCCCACCACTTTCTTTTACAAGAGAGTTCCATAAAATCCCTGCCACTTCGAATCCCATTTTCTCATCTGCTTCTTGGAAGATTCAGACTAACACAGAGAGAGTATGCATGGAGTAAACAGTGGAAACTGAAGCTGAGGAGTACAAATCAGGACTCATTACTGAGAACAGGAAGTCAAGCCAATGTTTGGCCTCAAGGCAGGATAAATCTTAATTTCCTAATAGAAATAGAACTGTCTATGTAGTTTTAGAGTTTGACAGTGATTGCGATTGTGCAACTTCCTTTTGTAAGTTATTTCATAGCTTAATCATCTTTCACATCTCACTTCTCCACTAAATCCCTTGTGAGTTAAGGTCATTTCTTCCAGTTCAGTCTTCTGTGGTGGTAGATTACAGCCAAGTATAGAAATGCTAAATTAACTACACCAGCTCCCACTCACAACAGGAATTTCTTCTACAATATTCTGCACGCACAGTTCTGCAGGGATATTGGCCACTTTCTATTTGGCATAAAATTGTGTCTCAAAATAATCCAATCTATTCATTAGGCAATTAAAAAAATTATTTCCCATTTGTAAGCAGAAAAACAAGGTCCGTATGTGGACTTCAAAAAGGTTTTTATCATTTCTAAAGTGAAGAAATAATTTTTTTTCCTATTTTAAAGTCTTTAAAATACTCTGCTTCTACTGACAAAGAAATTCTATCTTTGATGACTTAGATGAAACATAACATTTTATTCAATTTGAAATAGCAGATGTATTTTTTTCTGCCAAAGATTTGAAACAGAGATGGAAAGCATGTGGGAAATTCTGTTATCTGTCCAGATCTCTGCTTAAATAAAAGAAAGGCATTTGTCTGGCCACGGTAAGCACATTGGTCCAGATTCTCCAAATATGCAAATCAACAGGAAAAGCTCCAGCAGCAAGACTTACCCATCTGCACAGAGCGTCAAAAAATGGTGGTGTACTTACCTAAAATAGAAAGAGAGATGACATTAGTGACATTCATCGCAGCATAGACACATAGTGAAAAACACATTCTAGAAGGCATTTAGAGCATCTGTTCCCCCGCCATTGCCAAGACCCAGTTTCAGAGCTTTTGTTTATGACACAACAGCCCAGATGGTGGTGTCTCTCACCATCCAAGTTTACTCTGAATACACTTCGTAGGTATTAGACTAATAAATACTGAAAAAGATTCTAATAATCAACTAATCAAGCACTATGATTTAATAACAATGGCAAATAATGTTCATTGAATGCTTACTTGCCTGCCAAGCCCAGCGTAGTGCAATATGCCTTATTTTCTCATTTATTCTTTGGAAAATGCAGGTGAGGTTAAGTACTAGTACTTAATACTAAGCCCCTTCTCACAATCTTCATGCTATCCTACCACCACCCAGTGGGAACACATTAAGATATCATCTTATTCCAGGTAAGTAAATTGGCTATTAACAAGAAAACAAAAAAATTAATGTTGGCAAAGATGCAGAGAATAAGGAACACTTGTTATAGACTGTTCGTAGGAATGCACGGTAGTATAACCATTATGGGAAACAGTTTGGAGGTGCCTAAAAACATTAAAGTTAGAACTACCATAGGATCCAGAAATCAGGTTCTGAATAACATATATATATATATATATATACAGGAAATAATTACATCAAAGAGACAGCTATAGGGTGTCCCAAAAGTCACCCCTGAAACTTACAAAATATTCTCTATGTGTTAGCCACCTCTTTGTAAAATTTTATAACGAATATTTTTTAAATGAATGTACATTTGGCTACCGTTTCCTTTTTCCCTCTTAAAGGGACTTCAGGGGTGACTTTCAGGACACCCCGAACATTCCCCTGTTATTGCAGCCTTATTCACAGTAGCCAAGGTGTGGAATCAGCCTAATCAATGGATGATCTTCAAACGACACGTTAGTCAACGACATAAAATTCTTTAACTTTTCAATAAAGAATTAACAAACACCACTTAACAGTTTGCTTTTCTTCAGGTTTTTGATCATTCTCGTCTAGATTCTGATTAGCAATAAAAGGGTACAGAAAGAAGTAGTTGAGAGAGAAACAGAAAGGAGACTGGGTCTTTGAAAGAATATAGTAAAATGAAAGCAAAAGAAATCCCCTAGGGCCTCAAGTTCATGAAGCTATAACCACCAAGTCATTTCATGTTTTAATATTCATAATGTGTCGAAGGAATCCATTTTTAAAATTATTAACCACAAGAGTAAATTGCCCCTGGAAATGCAAATCTCTCTTTCCATCAGATGGTGTCAGAGTAAAATGGACCAAGGAAACAGCAATGGTCTCTACAAAATGTCCAGAACCTTTATCAAAGAACTCTCAATTTTAATATATTCAGCGTGAACAATCTTTATACCGGTGAAGTTTGCACTGTTTGTCCCAGGATTATTTACAGAGTTGGGTTATATATTAAGTGTGGTTATTAAAGTTAATCCAAAAGGAAAGGAAGACTGATAAGGTTTGAAGCAGTTTTGTTTACTTGTTTCAAGGTCAAATTAGGCTGATCATAAAAGAAAATCACAAGTATTTGCAAATTTCAGCGAAGCAAATGGAACTTTAATTCTGAATTCACTGTTTCCCCTTAAAGATAATTGAACTCAATGATTCAAAAACTTTAATTATGAGGCAGTTAAGAAATGCATTTGGTTCCATTTTGACAAAGACCTTGGAGGGAGTCCAAGGAGCAGTTATTTCTGCATATAAATAGGCAATATTCGATGGAGTGTATGTGTTGAATAAGAATGACTGAAAAGTATATATTTTTTTCTTTATCCACTTCCTCATAATGATACTAAGTTTCTGGTTAACATTGTATCTGTCAGTGAGCAGATAAAGGAAGAGAGTCTAAGTAAGATTCACTTTCAATAAACCTGAAATGTCTATGGATTAGGATTCATACCTCTGTTCTATTGACTATTTGGATCATTTCCAAGAGATAAAAGGATATGAAAATAAGACATCAAAGGTTCATGCCTTAAGGCCTGCAAAAAGTAGGGGCGACTCAAAAATGAACGGCATTTGAATTTAAACTCAGGGGAAAAAATGACATCAAAGAACAGTCATACTTACTCACTAGATTAAGGAAAAATTTGTCCAGCACTGAAGTCTATGACAGGATTCATCACCCCAGCCCAGCCCCAACCTCCATTGTCAATTCGTTTTGTCATTTAGGTTCTTAACAGAATAAAAAACCCTGCATTATCATATTGGGCATCTATTTGCTTATTCACAAAGTCCTGTTATCGTGGTGCATTTATTCCTTTATAAAGTAGACGTGGATCAGAAGATGAGTTATATGCCAGGTGTGACTTCTTTGCTGAGAAAATAAGTAAGACAGCTTAAAGTGATCAGTACTTATGTATTGCTCTACATGTAGGCCTGGCACTGTGCAGTGAGCCCTTGTTCTTAAAGGAATCTTATCTTAATCTTCTTGAGAAGGGAAAACATTCACACTTAAAATGATGATGAAATGATACAAAACAATTTATAATTACACGTAAATTACATGGTAGGGACATCAAATGCTACAGGAATTAAAGACCCGAAGAAAAGATGTTTCAGCTGTTGTGTGGGATTAGAGCAATATGTTGTAACAGGGTGGGAAACCATCAAGAGAGCTTTTGGGCTGCTGACACGGAATGTACCACCAGCACATGCTCTTCTTGCCAGTGTTCACCGAGTCCAGAATAGAGATTTCTGGATTAGTGTGGGAGCTGCTTCAGATCCAAAACAAACGCTTCGGAGGGTCCATGGGTCTTCAGTGATGTTGAGGAGCAAGACCAAAGAGTATTTTGCATCCTGATCATTTGCTCCTACACATTACAGACTGTTGATTGAATATAAGTAACACACATAAGAGTCTACCTTTACCAAACACTCCTACTACTTATGAATTTTACTGAAAGGTATTCAGTTACTACACTGTAACGACTTACAGAGTATCAGTTCTGTGCCCCCGAGGCACACAGAGATTCCTACAATCACGTTACTTTCAGATTGTTTTAAAATCGTGCCCCTTAATTGTGCCCGCCTGAGTTATATATACTTCTGCCTAATTCAAGGTCAGCTACCTTGAACTCTCCAAGGCCTCTTGTCTTCTAGGGTCTTTTTTTCTTTTTTAACTCAATAAGCATCTTAAACTCCTATCTCATATTTATTGGAAAACCCCAAATATCCAGGCTCCAATGTATATATTTTTTAAATCAAGCCAGCTCAAGGATTATCTCTTCTAATCAGTGAATTTTCTACAGACTCCTGCTCTACCCACCCACTCTTCATTTTTAAGGGCCCCTTCTCCACTCACAGCTACTTGCAGTGCATTACAATTGCTTCCTCACGGCGGGAATGGAATCTCTCATTGCTATATTACCAAATGTTGTCTCTGTACATAATGCACATTAGGTATGTAACACATTTGTTGAAATGACAATTGTTTCCTTGGTTACCCCATAGATTAGGTAATCAGGCCAATAGTCTTCTAGTGGCCATGAAGTCTTTTCAGATGAATTACACAGACTGGAGACATATTTGAGGATGGAATATATTTGATTTACTCTAGTCAAACCAATTTCAACCACATTATTTCTATTTCTCAAAGTCCTCATCTCAAAGTGTGAAACTATTGTGTGTGAATACTTTTAACTAGTGTCTTCCTTAAAAAATGAGCCAATCAAGTATGATTTATGTGTACACAGGGAAAAAAGAGTGAATTAACTTTAAAAAGAGCAACAATTGTTACTATGAGCTTGATAGTTTATATACATCTTGCATTTTATCCTCCCAACAGCCCTGGGAGGTAGGTACCACTGGGAAAGGAAAGGCTTAAGATAAATCAACTGAGATTAGGTAGTCAAGAGTGGTAGAGACAGGATTCAGCTCAGGCAATTTGTCCAGAGTCTCAGCGACAATTACTAACACCTCCTTCACTTCCAGAGTGCTTAACAAATACCTATCAAATGCCTACTATAATCGGGCTCGTGCTCTAGGGATACACCAGTGAGTAACATTAACACATTCTGGCCCACCTGGAGCTTACATTCTAGTGGAGGGAGACAGACAATAAGCAAAGCATGATATATAAGTTTATTATACATAGTACAACACAACAAGAGGAGTGGATGCCATAGGAAAAAGTGAGTGGGGAAACAGAGGCAGAGAATGGTAGTATTCAGATAAATGCATTTGCGATGGTAAACAGGGTGGCCCTGAGGGTGGCACATCTGAACAATGACTTGGGTTATTCCTGAACACATTTATTTGATGTGAAGCCAGTAAAAGTTGAGGATGCAACAGAGGATAACAATGCAGAAAGGTACTGAAGCTCTTGTTGTGTTTCTTTTAAAAGGTATCTGTCTCACAGTTTAGTAAACCTTGAACATATTTACCTCTTCTAGTATTTTGTAAATGCCTAGACTGGAACAGCTATGCTTCCCTTATCTTTAAATTCCTCCACAGTGCTTAGAAGAGTGGCTGTCACAAAAACTAATACCTGTGGAATGAATGGTGGTCTGCTGGAAACAGCTGAACATAAGAGAATTAAAAAAAAAAAATGGTAGTGATCAAATCAGTAGTTACAATTATCCATCACTACCCAAAACAGATCAAGTCTGGAAAGAAAGTCATGGAAAAATCTTTTCTAATCCCGGCAATACAATTGAGATAAAATGTTTGGGGATAGAATAAGACTAATTTTGTTATTCTCTGAGCTAAGGGAGTTGAATCAGAAAGCCTTCCTGATTAGGGGCAATCTGGGGTGAATCTGTACGAGAAACCACATTTGCAAGTTTTAATGAAATTATTTATCCATTCAATTAGTGTTTATTGTGAGCCAATTATGCACTAGGCATTAGAGATAAATCAGTTAACACAAGAGATAATTCTTGAATGTACGTGCTACATTCTAAACAAAAGTTATGTGATCAATTAATTAGCATTATGGTAAATTCGATAAAAAGAGGCATACAGAGGGGCTAAACGGACTCGGGCCCCAGGGTGTTAGCAAGGTGAATCTGAGACCAGAAGGGCAAGTGTCTGGGGGTAGGAACAGTAAAATGGGAGCTGTCTATATTCTCAGGACTATATCATTCTTACTATCATATCTACTCAATAAATATATCGCAAGTGTTACTATATTTCTGCACAATATGTACCCAACATACACCATCTCATTTACTATTTACAACAAATCTATAAGTAAGGTGGTATTATGCTCATTTAACAGATAAGAGAATTGAGAATCAAATACATAAAAATATCTTGCTCAAGATCATACAGGTTGTAAGCCAAGATTCAATCTAGACCTGTTTGGGATTTTCCAACATCACTCAAGTGTCAGGCAACCAGTGACCAAGCTATACTATTTGGATGAGTTGAGATTATATATATGCTGCTAAACAATAGCCTGGGGAGAGGTTTCGATCTGACAGTGGCTGGGATATAGCCAGTGGTCCCTCTTGGCATAACAAACCCTCCTGCCTTTATTTACTGATTTTTTTGTAGTGGAAAAACTAGTGAAGATCTATAGACATCAGTTTCAGCCCTGTAAATATGAAAATGAATTACACATACCCTTTTCTCAAAGGGTGTGTTGTGGTAAGGATTCAGACTCATAAATGGATAAATGAAGTCTAATATGGCAAATATTCCACAAATAATACTAAAAACATTACAGAAAACATTTGGCCCAGTAGAAGGGCCTCCTAATTTTGCCTGAAGGCTTCTAAGAGGAACTGGCTTTTCCCTTGCAATTGGAGTGGAACATCTGGATACTAGGCAAAGTGAAAAAGAACATGATTCTCTTTCTGGACAAGAGAAAATTGATTATGTTTTTCAAACGGCAAGATGCTAATTGGCTGACATGTATCTGAGTATGTGTTGGAGGGGAGGAAGACGCCCCATCCTTCTTTAGGAAGATCACATGGTAATTATCTTGACCTCTGACTTCCTATACCACACAGACATTTGCCAAACTGATGCATTGTGGTCCACTCAGCGGTATGGGCTCCTTAGAACTTTTACCAACATGAAGGGTCAAGCAGAAAGGGAGAGAGATGAGACACCACATATGCTCACACTCAAATCCTATCACAATGAACTTTACCTGTAAACTGATTTGTTGTTATTTGTAAGCCTTATAACAGTAGAGGTAAAAAGAATGCCACCCATATATGGTGCTTAGAGATACTTAAGATTTACTTAATTTCTATGTATTTTTTTCAAGTTGAAGGACAGCAAGAATATAAAGAAATGTAATTGCTTGATAGTCCAAAGCAAGTCTATTTAGAGTGAAACTATAATTACACACTCAGCTATTGTGACAGGGATGATGATCTCAAATCAACACTCTACTTTTTAAGATCTACATCAACAACCACTTGATTCAAGGAACCACCTTCATTAGCACAGACTATCATTAATGGTCACAGATTTATACAAGGCTGAAAAATCTAATCTGTGTGTCTTTGAAAATGGAAAAACCCACACTTTAGCAGTTATCTAATGTCCCTGAGAATAGAGGCTTCACTTGGCACTTGGGACTGACAGGCCTCACAGGGGCAATGAGCTTGTTGGACACATGGTGTACTTGGTAACTTCATCATCACATCTTCTGTCAAGCTCAAGCCCAACAGAAGAGCTTTTGATGTTGCTGGCTTTGACCATTTTGAGATCTTGAAAAAGAATTTCTTACTCCCTTTATTTCTACTATTTCTCAGTTGGTCTATAGCTGGGAAAATGCAAGGCTCTCGTAAGTCTTTAAAGAAACTGTAGTTCCATGGAACGCACAGAACGTGGTATGTTAAATTATCAAACAAATTTTTTAAGGGGAGAGGGAGAAATAAGAATCAGAGATATATGTTAATTAACAATTTAACACACTCAATGTGTATTAAATTAAAACTTCATAGATGACGGTGTATACATATCTCAAAAAAATTTTTTTAAATTAAAAAGATGAACTCTTCTGGCATTACCTTCCCATGTTATATAAAAGCACACCATCAGACTTCCTGGATCCCAAAATTATTTTAGAAGTACAACAACTTGTTTTTTTCTTTTCTGTAAGGGTTTCTGCCCTATTAGAAAGGCATTGTGAAGTGGAAATGAAGACTTCAGGCTTAGGAGCTAGACTACCTGGTTCAAACATAAGCAGATCGGAGTGTCCAAGAAATGTTTATACATTTCTCAAGTTAATGAAGGTGGTGGTGGCAGTGGTGAATTCAGTGACCTAGCAACAAAGAGGAAGGTGACATTTTTTATAAACCTGGATGAAGGTGGAACACATTTTCCTTAGTAAAGCATCACAAGAATGGAGAAGCAAGAATCCAGTGTACTCGATTCTAATATGAATTAGAGGGAGAGGGGAGGAGAGAGAGGGATGAGGGGTCATGGCGTATGGCACACCTCTTGGGGGAGTCACACAATTATAAGAGGGAATTTACCTATCAAATGCAATTAGTGTAATTCTTTATACCATCAATGAATCCCAAACAATAAAAAAAAAAAGAAAAAAGAAACTATTTAAACATAGAGGAACATGCCAGTTATATCCAATAAACACTGTGGATTTGTATTCTTCTCTCAATCCTTTACGTCCTCTACCCTAGGTCAGGCCCATGTGAGGTTTCCCTGGAGCCACAGCAGTGGCCACCTTTCCCATGCTTTGCCTCCACTGTTGTCCCTCACGTGTATATTGTCCATTCCTTCTCCAGGATCTGATCTTATCACACAACTGGTTGGAATACTTTGCAGTTTAAGGAAGAACCCAAAGTCCTTAAGATGGCACACAAGGTCCACAGACCAGGTCTTTATTTTCATATGTTGTCACTTACCTCCTTCATCACCCCTTCATCACACGCACCATGAGACTCCATGATTCCTCTCTAGCTTGAATGCACTCCTGATCCTCCCTCCACTCCGTCCTCATTCTTAAGACCAAGCTTAAGTCACACCTCCCCAGCCCAGGCTAGGTTTATTTTTTTATTTATTTCATTTTATTTTATTTATTTATTTATTTATTTATTTATTTATTTATTTATTTATTTTGAGACAGAGTCTCACTGTCACCCTTGGTAGGGTACCATGGTGTCACAGCTCACAGCAACCTCCAACTCTTGGGCTTAAGTGATTCTCTTACCTCAGCCTCCCAAGTAGCTGTGACTACAGGTGCCCACCACAACGCCCTGGGCTGGGTTTGAACCCGACAACCTTGGTATATGTGGCTGGTGCTGTAACCGCTGTGCTACAGGCACCGAGCTGCTGGATCCATTTTAATGAAATATATTGCCCAAGTCATTTTAGGTTCAATCCTGTTGCTTTCCACCCCTGGAAATCCCTGTGCCTATGACCAGTCACAATACTTACCACATATTTTTTTTCCTGATAATCTTTTTTAAATCTCTGCTTCTCCCACCCTAATTTGAATTATTTTGGTCTGAACAGCTTAGAAGAGGGGTTTTATTTATGTTATTTATTGATGCTAATGTCTCCCATATCCCTAGAGCACAGTACTGTAGCTCTGTACAAAATTATTGTTAAATGAACCAGGGAATGAACAAATAAATGAGTGCTTTTCTCTAGAATAATTAATACTGAAAAGCAAATGTAAGCAAGGTGGAGAAAATACCATTCATCATAGTTTAGGAATGAGAGTGGGGGATGAGCCCCTGGAACACAAGCCCAGAGAATTTCACAATTATTGAAGGTCACCCTTGCATGGTGACTTTGGAAGGTGGAGACTCTAAGAGGAACAGCCTGAAGGTGAGAAGATGAGGCCAGCAAGACGATAGAAGGCTGGGTGGTGCCAGGTCAGTGTAAATCTTCCCCTAACTCCTCAAAGTTACAATAAAGCAGCCAAACACACATGCTACATATTTCTGAATTTCTTATGGAAAACAGTCAATATCTATACAGTTTTGGATCCAGATTTAAGGCCCAGCAGAAGGCAAGAGCATGTAAGTTGGACACAAAGGGCTGGAGGCAGAGAATAGCATAAAGATGTAAGGTACAGTCCTGGCATAGAGGTCACAGCAAAAGTTAACTGAATTTCCAAGGGACAGGAAAGCCCTTATCAATAGAAATGACAGAAGAGGAGGAGGTTGGAAGCTAGGTGACAGACTCATTCAAATATCAACAGCAGCTTCATCTGAAAATGATTTTTTTTAAATTAGTTATACTCTGCCTTTATAAATTGTAATCCTGCTGGGAAGAATTAAAAAACTAAAGAACACAAAGTTATCATTCAAAATTATCCTATGGGTACATAGTGAAAAATGAGCTTCTTAGCAGCCAATATGAAAAGGGAACATCATCTCTTAGACAATTTGGAATTACTCAGAAAACATGGAGCCAGCCTTGATTTTGGAGCACCAGGGAGAAATGTCTCCTGGGCCCTCACTGGGGAAAGACTCTGAAACAATGAGCTTTACCGTAATATTCTGCAAATACGGTATGATACCAAGAAGATAAAAGTTATTACAAAAACATTAATCACCTAAAATCTTCCTGCTTACATGAATACATTCCCCTATATAAACCACAACAAATTATCTACTTTACATTACATTGTTCATCTTACACGGTACATCTCACTGCAGCCTGGAGGCACAGCTATCAATAAAAGAAACGTCTTATTTTCAAAACGTTTTATTATTCATAGCACCGGTGGTTCTCTGACAATAATAAAGACATGGTTAGTATCACCTTCTGTGCAGCAAGCACCTTACACTTCAAATAACCCTCACCACACGAACAGATGATACATAGAGACTTATACAACAGTACAAATTGACGATAATTCAAAGAGGTACCACATAGCTTGGACTTGAGAAGGAATTTTCCCTTTGCATTTTGAAGGGGGATCTGGCGGTGTTTCCTTGGTCCCCAGCCGATTTCTCAAGGAAATGTTTCTACTTTGCACCCTTTGGGTTCAGTTGTTCAACGGGTTACAATTAGTTAGACTAGTAACTGGTTGAACAACTGTAACAAAAGAGTACAGATTGACATGGTGAGGTCTACTAGAGAGAGGTCTGCTAGTGATGTTCTGCAGGGCTCTGTCCTCTTCAATGTTTGCATGAATGACTTGCAGCAAGATACCGACATTCAAGAGAAATTCATCAAACATGGATCCATTGTCTAGTATCGACCTGCTATTATGACAGGGACCAAGGGTACTGAGAAAATGTCCGTTATATGTCCCTGATGGCGAGCTAGGGAGGAGGAGGGAGACACACAGAGGCCGAGAAAGTTAAAGAAAAGGTGGGGGGAGAGGGGAGAGAGAGCGAGGATACATTACACAACAGGAAATTTAACTCATAGTCCATGGGCTCTGGCTAGAAAAAAATGAGTGAAAAACAATATTTCCAGGAGTATGAGAGAGGTAACCCTCCCAATTTACACATTTCCCTTTACAATGAACATTCGATCACTGTCGACACCATGTAGCACGAATCTATTCTCTCATATGACATACGTAGGTGATAAATTAACAAGTCTTATTTTTCAATACAAACAAGCATGCACAGAAGCCCTACTTCATGAAAACAAGAGGACCCTCATCTTTCCAAGGGCTAATCCGCTCCCTGATGTTAATTTGGGTACTTAGGAAAAGGTGTTCTTTCAAGCACCAAATGTTCATTTATTGTAATTACTACAACATGCTTACTGGGCGCTGTCATCTGTAATCATTACTCCATTTCCCTAATCATCTGATAATTCTGCCATGGATGGGTTTGTACATCACGGCACACCTTGCTCGTTTTATCATCAGAATTCGGAGACTACCTTCTCCAGAGCTGACTGTGAATTTGAAAAATTGCCAGCGCTGTGCTTGAAATTGGATAAAAACTGGAGAGAACATAGGTGAGCTTATCTGCTTCTTTACTGGGTTACTTTGCTACCACGCAGAAATCCAACGAGACTAATTAGTGGGTGTTTTCTGCTGTTCAAGAAATTAATCTCTTTTTTTTTCCATTTGAATATGAATCAGCAATGAACTTTTATACCAAGACAGTGTGGCACTCATGAACAAGGCATTCAATGGGGCCTGACCTTGCACTTCACACTTCACGTGGTCTCTCTCACATTTTAGACTGAGTAGCTACGTAGACATGAACGTATCATAATCCAACTCACATGCAACAGAAAACATAGAATCAGAAAATTTTTAAATATTTTCTTTGTAATCTATGTGTGTTTCCATCACATTTATTTTAGCTTTGTATAACTCTGTAGAGCTGAATCCTCCAACTACACATATTAGTAAAAGTTGTTTAAAACCAGGCTTCCTTTATTTACAAAAGGCAGTTTTTATAAGACAACTATGGAGAATAAACACAAAAAGAAATGAAAACTTTTCCATTTCTAGCAATTCGCCAGAGTAATCTGGCAGTATACTGCACACAGCCGTCTCTGTGAGAGAGTTTTCTTTTTTAGGAATTTCATATTGACTGTGCTCTTGGGGCATGAATATTGTAAATGAATGATTGTTCCAGGCTTGATAAGAAGAGAGGCCAGAAACGATTGTTCCCACAGGTTTCCCCTTTCGTAACCAGACTGTTGTCTGGAACCTCCTGAATAAGAGCCCATCATTTCCCACACCAACCACACGCAAACGAAAGGTTTAGGACTTTTCTTGCCACCTTCCCTAAACCGAGGAAGACGGACCCAGCAGGGCCGCAGCCCTGGAGATAAATTTAAGCAGTAAGAAGGCCAGCCTCAGATGTCAACTCAGGAAAGAGCCTCTTAGTCCCTACACTTCTTACTTTTCATCAACCCTTGAAAGCTATTTCTCACTGAATTGAATTCAGTGAAAAAGAGGAACCATCACAATTTTCCCCGGGGTTATGGTAAATATATTTTCTTATACATAGTTTTTTAATAATAACCCTAATTAAATTAGATTCTTTTAGTAATGTGATAAACTAAGACTTTTCCTGCTAATTTTCCCAGACCCTATCTGGGTTACTTATATTAATCGTTATATTTTATCAGCTATTTAACTTTGTGCCAGGATTTACACAGAGCACACAATACATACTGTGGAATTTAGTCTTCCTAATAGTTTGATGGAATAACACATGGCATATGCAATAATCCCTTCCTACTTTGATCCCTACTTATCCTTTTGGGGGATCAATTCCAAATGGTGGATTACTGCACAATGTTCAAAGGCAGTTAGGTGTCTAGACTTAGATGGTCTGTGATTGACTCGTACCCATGAGAAGTTGGGAAAGTTACAAAACAAAGGTAATAGTACAACCAATCTCATAATATAATTCTGGAGATTAAATGAGGCAAGCTTGATGGCTAGACCCATACTTTGAACTCTGCTACTCTTCCAAGTTTGTTGATGTGTTCAAAACTACAGAAATAAAACACTATATAGACCCTGACATGCCCATACACACCGTGGCCTTGAAGGCAGGTGGTGTATCAGGCAGGTAGTGTATCAGGTTCCATTTACTTGGTTATGAATAATCTATTTCACCCAAGCTAGTCCTTTCACGAAAGCTTCTTTTTTCTTTTTTGTTCTTTTTTCCTTGCAGCTTCCCTCAGAGCCAGGGGAAGGTATAGCCAGGCAGGGTTTCAGGGTTACTTGTCCTCAGGTAGTTTGAGTACTTTACCTCGGGAAGAGACTGGGTCAGTTGAATGTGGGCACCCAGGAAGATCCTTTCAACCACTAGCTAACCTGGCACAGATCTACCTTCTTAAGCAACAGTGGGAATTTGAATAATTAAATGCAAGGATATCAGACATAATGTGATTAAATCAGAGGACCGAAACAAAGACAGTCTGACATTCTGTGCTCAAATTATAATGCTATCAGATGTGAGAAATAGAAATAGCTCCCTGTTCGGCAACCACGAGAACGTTGGTCTACCCAACCTAGATTTTTCTCTCAAGGTGGTTTACAGAGATTTCAGGGAGGTTAGCATATTGCTTATGGATGATAAGTTAGAGAAGAAATTAATTCTACAATGCATCATTGGCTTACAGAACATGATTCACATTTATAAAGGTATATTTAATGTGGCAGAGCTAGTGATGAGATGGGGTAGGAAGAGCACACAAATGATGATAAGGAAATAAACGTCTTTTCCCTACTCCCTCTCCTTACATACATACACACATGACATGTTTGATTAAATAATGGCCCTTAGTAAATGTTACAGAGTAGTCTCCTGAAATCCTAAAGAGTATGCATGTCGGGGATGCTCAATTACTTTTGATTATGAACATTAAAAAACAAATTAGATCCATCATAATGAGAAGCTGCAAATGAAATCAGGAAACCAGTAATACAAACATAGCATCCCTGTAAGGTTTTATAGCAGAACATTAGCAAGATAGAAGGAACATTACATGTGAAGTAGCACCTCAGCTTTGTTAAAGAATTTCTTTCATATTTCTTTACAAAATGATTTTGTTGTGATCAGTAACATTATCATTTAAAAATCTGCACGTCCTTAGCTACACACAAAAGTGTAGCGTGACTAACCAGAGACAACTATACTCTATAAATACTTTCAGGTAAAGATGACATAGTACATGTCCAGAGAAAGAAAGTGGTAAAAAAAAAAAAATGGGTTGATTTTATACCTTTTTGTACATTTATTCTTCAACCAAACAGATAACTATTGAGTTGTTGTTCATCTAGTCTTTGTTCCTCTGAGGGGAATCAAAAATAAGATGCAGTCTTTGCCTTCCTGGCCTGCTTGGTCTCGTGGAAACCCATCACACGATGGTCTCTCCCAGATGTTGGCTTAGTTGCAGGCTTTTGAAAACTATAGCCCAAGCCCCAATCAAGCCTGTAGGCTGTTTGTGAAATAAAATTTTATTGGAACACAGCCACTGTAGTTTCCATATTACCGATGGTTGCTCTTGTGCTATGATAGCAGATTTGAGTAGTTAGGACGCCATCCTTACGGCTCATAACGCCTACCATATTCACTCATATCGTTCTTTATAAAAAAAAGTTTGCCAACCTCTGCTCTCATGAATAATGGCATGTATTAGTTTAAATTAGACCTAATATTTTTCAAAATCGTCACTTAATTGTGATCACTCAGCATGAGATCCTAGTGAAAAATGCAAAATGCTGGACATTTAACCAACATGAATTATTATATATGGTATAATATATTTATACCATAGAATACCATTGAAAACGGGTTTATATATGGTTATATAAAATATATGCAGGAGAATTCATACATGAAATAAAAGGCTACATACACAATTTTTATTCCTTTTAAGAAAAAATAGTTTCTATACACTTACATGTTTTTATAGCCATCAACTGTTTCTAGGAAGTTACATAAAAATTGGAGCAAACTTACTCCTGGAGGGATCTACTAGAATTGTTTTTTTTTTTTTTTTGTATCACTAGAAATTTTTATCTTTGTGTTATAGAGCCTAATATAAACTATACCTTAAAGTATTTCAGCAGAAATAGCATAGTGTGTGCATGCATGTGCATTCATGCAAGTGTGAGAGAGAGGCAGACAGAGAGAGACAAAGGAAAAAAAAATAAAGGGTTTTATTTTTCTTCTTAGCAGCCATTCTTGGATATCTGCTGAAATAAGGTAATATGGAATACATACTCCAAGCGTAGTTATTTAGTAGAGTATCAACCTTGGCTATCTTGAGCTATGCTAAAATATTTGTTCATTTCCCTGATGGATGTTGAAAGTCATTGTCATAGGTGCCATTGAGTGGTGTCCAAGAAATGGGGGCTGATAAAAAAAATTGTACCTTTATGATTGAAGAATAGGAACCTAGTCGTCTAAATGATGTCTAATCTGGGGTTCCGATTAGGCCTCATGTCCTGTCATCTTAAGTTGAATTTATTGCCAAAATCTGACGGGAGAGGTAGCTCTTTCTGCCTCAAGAACATGGTCACATCTGCCTGGTATGAATTGTCCGTGTAAGACACTGATCACAACGTCTAGGGGACAGAAAGCTGAGAGTCTATGGAGATTATGAGAACAGGCTACGTAACAATTTGTGCCTCCTCAGTAACAAGGTTTGTAGGTTACCAAAATTCAGCCCAAAGTATGCTGCCATTATTATATTGATGTCTTGGTTGTGGGGGAGGAGACCTACGTATCTTAACCTCTTCTAATTAAAGCAGACTATGATATTTACTAAAAAGAATCAGATAACGATGAAGGGTAAAATGGACTGTCACTAATTTAAAAATAAATGATTAATTTTGAGAAAAAAGGTATTACCTAAGCCTTAATTAATAAATGTTCACTCCTTCTTAGGACATAAAAGTTACCCTGAGTATGAGTGGTGCCTGTGGCTCAAAGGAGTAGGGCACTGGCCCCCTACACCAGAGGTGGTGGGTTCAAACCCAGCCCTGGCCAAAAACTGCAAAAAGGAAAAAAAAAAAAGTCACCCTGAGTGAAGGTAATACATAGCATTGGCTTAAAAGTCTTCATTTTTCTTTCATCTGGCTTTTTTTTTTCTAATAAATCAAGGGTATCCTCTCCCCACCCCCAAGTATATTTTCAGCAACATTAATGCTAAGTCTTACTTGGCATTGAGAAGCTGTGAATTTGATGGTAAGAAAATGACCTTTTAGACTTGAAAGGTGCTTTAGAGAACACCTATATTACCTGCCCTGTCTATGAATCATTTTACACATGAGGAAATGATGCTCCTGTATGGAGTTCCATGAAAGTAAAGGAACTTGCCTAAAATGCTCAAGCTGGAGACTAACCCAGGGAAAGAGCTCCTAGCACCTAATCTTTCCCCCTGCAGCCCCAGGAAAATTTCATTGTGAGGAAATGAGTAGTGTTTGATACTTCCAGCTAAGCGCAAAATTCAAGAGAACTCTTCAATGTAAACACAAAATCTGAACTCTTCAAAGAAAGGCTCCTCCTTTCCTATTACACATTCTTTGCAATTCTTTCACAGCCAAAGCCTAACACTGATTCCTGAGTGGTTTTACGAAAATAGAGTTTTCTGAAAAGCAAACTCGTCTTTCAAGGCAGAATGTGGGATTTGAAGAAGGAAAAGGGCTCCTGGTGCCAAGAGTTGGCTACCCTACTGAGAAGTTTCAGGATAGCAGGGAACAGCAGGGAGTTGCAAGAAATCGACATTACGGTGAAGCTCCTCTTTGGGCTCACAGATGTGGTTTCTGACAGCTCCAGTTGAAAAGCCTGGGAGCAGCTGAACTGAAACACTCACTTCCAGAGGCAGCCTCAGGACTCAAGTGCTCAAGGTTCTCTCTACCACAGTGTAAATATTCTGACTTCCTCTCATCCTTCTCCTGGGGGGGAGGATGACCTAAGGGAGCAAAAGATTAGAATGCAGCTGCAAAATGAGAATCTCTGGGTGGTGTGCAGAAAATAGCACGGTCAGCTGGGATTGCAGCGCTGGGTTTCAAAACTAAAGGAAGCCATAATCATGACCATAATGAGAATACAAATCCCAAACCTCTGCAGGAGACCCTCTAAGGGAAAGACAGGAAGAAAGAGATCTGCAGGTGTACTGATTCCCAGGTTTGGGCCCAGCATGGTAATTGAGTGCTTCTGGGGGAGTACTAGGGAAAGAGAAGATATGCTTTCTTTCTTGGAGAGCTTCTCATCCTGGATAAGACAGGGTAAATATGTGCATGGGAATACGTCATTAGTATATAAACAATTATACAAGGAAGAAGAACTATGCTGGCTCATTACCCAGGGAAGGGGGAAGAATTCCCGCTGGGCTCGAGTCAGGCACAAGACAAGAATGGTCTTGTGGAGAAGCCAAATCTTCAGCTGAGTTTTACACACGAGAGGAGAGCTAGTTTAGCTGAAAAGTACTTAGTATGAGAAGCAAGAAAGTAAGAAAGCCTTCGCTTAAAATGTGCTAGAAAAACCAACGAAAACTTCTGAAGTCGACATTTATATGGAGAACTAACTCTTTACCCAAAACGCAAGGCAGGGATTCGTGCAGATGTCAGAACGGTAGCATTCTGCACATTAATAACTTTTTCTTTTATTAAATCATAGCTGTGTGCAACAATGCAATCATGGGGTACAGTGCACATTAATAATCCAAAGAGAATGTCAAGCAAGCTAAGGTATTAAAATGTGATATTGATCTTAATTTTAATATTAAAAATGAAGTAGTCTGATATTCTATACCACAGCGATCAGGACTACTATTATAAATTCCATAAATGGCATATCGTGATTAACACATGGGAGGAAAACTACTCCACTTGTGTAGTTCTAAGGCTGCTTTTGAGATTTCTCACCACCCTTTCTGTTGCAACTATGTGGATATATAAAAGTAACTTATACTACTTCCTATTATGTTGTAAAGCAATGGGATAACCCATAGCCCCACCTCGGGAGTGCTAACTGCCCCAACTGTGCAGCAGAAATGTTACATGGTTTTATACCTAATACTAGCAATACCTAATAATGTACCATAACTGTGCATGTTTTGCAAGGAAACTAGGAAAATGTAGAAAGTTTGAGAAATCTGACCTTGCTCACAGAGCAGAGACTCCAAACAAGAGCCTATTAACCAATTCACACATGTGGATCACCGCTTACAAAGTTCTCAACTGTCTTCTCTAATAGGAATTATAGGTTAAGAAAAGAGAATACAATTCTACTCTGCTATGCTTCTGCAATAAGAATGGAAACGTCAGGTGGCGCCTGTGGCTCAAAAGGGTAGGGCACTGGTTCCATATGCCAGAGGTGGTGGGTTCAAACCCAGCCCTGGCCAAAAACTAAGAAAAAAAAAAAAAAGAGAATGGAACTGTTTCTTACGATAGTTTTCTATTAGTGTCTCCCCTGTTTTCATATGTATTCTTTCATATGCATTCATATTTTCATATATATTTCATATGTTTTTCATATGTATTTCATAAGGGAATTCTTATAACTACATTGAAAATTTTTTCCACATTCTGACATAGCATAGCATACTCCCAGGAAATTATTGTTGATAAGAAATCCTTTTTCCTCCCAAGAATTCTCATAAATTCCCTTAGTATCACTCCTTAAATCTCTTTCCTGTGCAGTATTTCTTCTATTTTAAAAATTAAGTAACTGATATGTCTATTCATTGACTTAGCCAAGCTGTAAATACTCTTCTGTTGTGCAATCTTTCGGTTCTTTCATCAGACTTTATTCTGCTCTTTCCACTCCCTTCAGATTGTCTGCATATTTTTTTTTTCCACTAGGACTGAGCTGCTGTGTCTGAGGTTCTGCCTAAAAGCTGGCTGGGAATCACTACCAGAATGGATTGTTAATCACTTTCTACAACCTACCCGCAGCTTTCTAGTTTTTGTCCAATACCAGCTCTGTTTTCTGCCCGCATCACTGTCAATGCTAAATTATTCCAGGGACTTTTAATTGATAGCATATTAGTAATATGGAATAGATCTTCTTTAATTTGTATATTATGGATAAATTATTCCTTGTGACCATCTCAACCAGAAAAAAATAGTGAAAGAAAATGCTTACAAAGCTCATGTAATGTTCAGGTTTTCTTCATTAACAAAATTCCCATGAAATTGTCCTTGGTAAGGAAGGGGAAATAGCCAAATGACACTTACGATGTGGATTTTATTTATCCACGCACTCTTTCATTAGGTATCATATTTGACTACACTTTCCTTTCCCAATTACATTATAAAAATCAGGTGCATTTCCTTCAGGGTTTTTGAAAAATTTCCCCAGTGACTTCAAATTTGACTTCTGATACTTGGACCTGCTTTGACAATATTCAGGGAGTATAAAAACGGATACTGTTTCTACTTCTTTAGGGTATAAAATGATATCACCTGGCTAAAATACCATCAAATAAAGTTATCCTGGGGCAGGACCTAAGTAAAGAACAATGATTCCTCATTATTTCCAGCTCCTTCTCTTTCCATCATATCCATTCCCTTTCCATAGTTCCATGATGTTTTTGTACCTTTATGGTCTAAAGGACCTCATTCTGTCTGTCCATCTCTCTCTCTCCTTATAGATCAGGGAACTATATGACTGAAAATAACTTTACTTTTATATATTTAAATTCAAAGATCTTTATGTTGTTCATTGAAATCCCACCAGAATACATCCTGACTTAAAAGTACTGATACACCTTCTGTCCAGTGAACTTTAAGCTATTTTTAAAAGTACAGTGATAATAATTTTAATAGTAGTACAGTGATATTTATGCTTTAGGGCTGTTAATAGGATAAGTTTAACTCTCAAAGCAATTTACATAAAATTAATCTTAGAATTACTAACAATAGAAGACAGAGGTTCTAGGCAGGGGCCTGACATTGATGATGCTGTAGGTCTGATAAAATTGGTGGACAAGAGTGCCACATTTCTGAGACATGGTATGCATAACCTATATTTGAAGGAAGAATTATTATAGATAAGTAAAGATGACAATTGTTTAAAGAGTTTTTGAGTGAATAATTCATTATTAGTATTTTAATATTACACTGGAATATTTAATAATTAAAGTTACTTATCATCAGTGAACTTAAATTGTAAATGCTTTGGCATGGATATTCTGTGGTTACTTTTGTGATAGAGATCTGTGTTTTAGGTGTATAATAGCATTAAAATAAAGTTATAAAAATACCATTTAATTAGATTTAATAACTCACCAAAAAAACAACTAATGAATGTTTGAGACAATAAACAACTTTGCGAACAATGGGGGAGAAAGTGAGTTATAACAAACAGGCAAAAAAATTAAAAATCTGATAAAAAAAACAATTGTTACAACAATGTGATAAACCAGTAACTCTCATACACTGATCACCAGAGAGTATATGAGGTTGTTTTAGCAAGTTTGGGTGTAATTGAGCATTATATAAACAAGTTTAATCCTATTACCTTACGATCTAGAAGTTCAAATTCTGGCTATGCACCTCCCAGAAACTCTCTAAATGTAGATGAGCAAACATAACAAAAGTGTTTGCAGTAGCTTTTACTTACTTATTTATTTTTTTTCACAAATATTTATTGAATGTATAATTCTCTTTGCTTGGATATCTTTGGGACTGAAACAGACGATTCTCCCTGCCTTCACTGCTATGTTCCAGGGTATTGTTTGTGATACTAAAAAGTTTGAAAACATCCAAATAACTATCAATGAGACAAGAGACACATAAAGTAGTGTGTAATCATATAAGGAAGCAAAAAAAAGATACTATTGAGTAAGAGGATAGCATGCTGCAGAATGCTACTTGCAGTATATGTGATGTATGCAAAATTTAAAACCATATAGAATATTATATAATATTTTGGATGTGTGTAGGTATGAAAGCAACATAAAACTGAATAGACAGTATATAGTCTAATTATATAATAGATTAGACAAATGCAGAATAAAGAGAATTTTAATATTATCTATAATTTGAAAAATATAAAAGAAACATAAAATAAAAATTGTATTTTGTCTATGTGTGTGCTAGTTATATTAATCCTTGAAACTTTTTTTTGGCAGTTTTTGGCCAGGGCTGTGTTTGAACCCACCACCTCCAGCATATGGGGCTGGCGCCCTACTCCTTTGAGCCACAAATGCCACCCAAAACTTTTATATTTTAAAATGCCAATTATATCCCTAAAATTATTTTTTGATAATTGAATTTAATCATGTTTTTATAAATTTCTTTTTAGAAATTTGTAAGAGCATTGGTTCTATCCATAACATAACCCAGTTAGTTTGTTACAGGGTAATTGAAAGTTTATAGGATAAACAGAGCATACTGAACTAAGATGAGATGAAGTGAATTTCTACCACCTAAGTAACTATTACACAATCAAAACAATTCAATAGAAATTGTAAATATCTAGCAGTGTTTACTTTTTAAAGTATTGATTTACAGGGTCAATGCAATCCCCATCAAAATACCAACATCATGTTTTTCAGATCTAGAAGAAATAATTCTACATTTCATCTGAAACCAGAAAAGAGCCTGAATAGCCAAAGCAACCTTAAGGAAAAGGAACAAATCTGGAGGCATCACTTTACCAGACTTTAAACTGTACTACAAACCTATAGTAACCAAAACACTATGGTACTGTCATAAATATAGACATGGACCAATGGAACCAAACAGAGAATCCAGATATAAAACCATCCACATATTGCCATCTTATCTTTGGCAAACAGCCAACTGTGGAAAAGAATCCCTATTCAATAAATGGTGCTGGGAAAGTTGGATAGCCACATGCAGAAGATTTAAACAGGACCCTTATGTCTCACTACTCACTAAAATTAATTCAAGATGAATTACAGACTTGAAACTATAAGAATTCTAGAAAAAAATGTTGGAGGAACACTTCCAGATATGAGCTTAGAGAAATAATTTATGAAGAAGATCCCAAAGACCATCACAGAGACAACAAAAATAAATGAATGGGATTTGATTAAATTAAAAAGTTTCTGAACTGCCAAGGAAATAATCAGCAGAGCAAATAGACAACCTATAGAATTGAAGGAAGTATTTACATGCTAATAAAGGGCTAATAGCCAGAATCTACAAAGAACTCAAGCAAATCAGCAAGAAAAAATCTAACAACCCCATTAAAAAGTGGGGAAAAACCATGAACAGAAGCAAAGCTTTTCCAAAAAAGATAGACTAATGGCCAATAAACATATGATGTTCAATATCACTAATCATCAGAGAAACGCAAATAAAAACCACAAGGAGATATCACCTAACCCCAGTGAGAATGGATTATATAAAAAAATCCCAAAACAACAGATGCTGGTGGGGATGCAGAAATAAAGAAACATTTGTACACTGCTGGTGGGACTGCAAACTAAGTACAAACTCTATGGAAGATAGTATGGAGATTCCTCTAAGAAACAAAAGCAGACCTAGCATTTGTTCCAGCAATCCCACTACTAGGTATTTACCCAAAGGAAAAGAAGTCATTTTATTGAAAAGACACTTTGCACTAGAATGTTTATTGCAACACAGTTCACAATAGCAAAGATGTAGCATCAATGTATGAATGAATTAATGAAATGTGGTATATGTATACTACCAAGTGCTACTCAGCCATTAAAAAAAGATTAATACATTTTGCAACAATCTGGATGGAACCAGACCATTTTCCTAAGTATCACAAGAATGGAAAAAATAAAACTGATCTATCTACTCACTATTAAATTGGGAAGCTAACCGATCAGCACTTATGTGCACAGATGGAAGTAAACTCATGGAAATCAAGCAGGTGGGAGCTGGTAGGAGGGGAGGGGGGAATTCATACCTAAACAATGTTCTCTACCTGGATGGTGGGCACACTTATAACTTTGACTTAAGGAGTAGAAAAGCAATGCATGCAACCAAAACCTGTGTATCCCTTTAATATTTTGAAGAAAATTAAATATTATACTTTAAAATTTGGTATTGCTTGCACAGAATAGAAATTTTAAATAGCATAAAGGGGGAACACAGGAAGAGGTAAGTCACCCGCCTTTCCTGACTCCCATTCTAAGCAGAGACTGTTACCAGTGTTTGTGGATCCTTCAGGAAGAGACGGTACACATATCTTGAGCCTGTAATGATGTCTTTATATATTTTTACACACATATGCACATATAGCCTACCCTCGTTATTCATGGATTCCATGCTTGGGAGGTCAGCCACTCCCTAACATTTATTTGTAGTGCCCATAGTAATGCTCATGGGATTTTTGAGACCAATAGCAAACATGCACAGGGCAGCAGGTTTGAGTCACCCTCCACACAAGTTCCCAGCTGAGTGCAATGGGGTCACACTTGACCTTCTTGTTTTGGTTCCCATATTGTAGCAGGTGTACTTTTCTAGGTCAATAATGCCACATTTTTCTTATATTTGTGCCTTTTGTCATTGATATTGCTGCTTAAAATGGCCCTAATGGCCCTAAGCAGAGTGCAGAGTGCTGCCTAGTTAGCCTGAGTACCAGAAGGTTGAGATGGACAGTGTGGAAAGGAGACATATGTCAGAGGAACTTCGTTCAGGCAGGAGCCACAGCATTGTTAGCTGTGAGTTCACTGTTTAAGAACCAACAATGTATGTTATCATCTGTGAAATGGTGGAATTAATAGTATCAGCTACCTGAAAGGATTTCTTATAACTTGTTATATTAAATATGTTGTACTATCCACTGACACAAAATTAGTATAGTTTGTTGAATAAATGCCATTGTCATGGTGTTCAGACTAGGTGCGTTCTACTTGCCCCCACATATCTCTTGATAATTACAATCTAATATGCTTTTTAAAAATGATAAATTCCATCACAACACATTCTGTGTCATTTACAGCATATCAGAATTCACTTATATCCAAATGTTTGTGTAATTTTAAAGTAGATCTGAGTAGTAATCACTTAAAATATAAATGCTTCAATGTCTCCAATGGGTCATTAAAATGTAGAAAAAAATTATTTGATTTGGCATTTTCCACTCATCACCCTTATTATAAAACATGAAACTCTATTACAGAAAAAGTTATTTATTCAACAGCAATGTAACTCAAAACTTTGTGTCCAGTAAGCACACACCAGAAACTACGTGAAATCACAACAGTCTGCACACTCTAATTCTGGACTCATTTTTTAATCAGTTTTCTGAAAGACTGTCATGGATGCAAGCATGTATTAGGCATTGATCAAATATTTAGCACAGGACGAGGATGTGAGGAGAGCCCTGTTTTCCTCAGCATAAAACCCTTTCATCTCAGTTCTCATAAAGCATATTGCCAAGCACAAGTGATCTGAGTCACTGATAGGGAATTAGAGGAAAATGCTTTTCTGCCTTCGTTCTCTCCTAGCTAAATTGCATTAATTGATCCCAGTAAATGTTCTCCTTTTGCTGCCTTCCCTGCATTAAGTGTTTATTTACCTCATGACCATCAGCACATCTCAATCAGCCCAGCCTTTACCTGGAAGAACTGCCCATGTTCCTGGTAGAGGATGAACACATATTCTTACCCTCAGACATACAAGCTTCTCCCCTGCTGCAGGGACAGATGACTCCAGGGACGTGAAGAGCTGGGCTGCTGGACGATCTCATGTAAATGAATATCTCATATTATGACTCACTATCATCTCATGATTATTTCTTGTAAATACCATTTGTTTGCAAAGAATATAAAAAATTGAATTCCACACACAAGATGAAGACAAGGCCATGCTTCTAGAACCCCTAATCGGTCTAAAGTAATAAAAATAAATGTAACATCTCAGGAATACGTTTTAATAAAAACTTACATTTACACTAGAAAACTATGGAAAATTATTAGGATGAATATGCAATATCCAAGATCATATTAAATTGAGTAGAATTCACCAGCTGTGCCTTGGCTTCATGATTATATTTAAAATAGCTAATAGTTGCAATGATTAGAAACATTCTAGGCTCGGCACCTGTGGCTCAATTGGCTGAGGTGCCAGCCACATACACCTAAGGTGGCGGGTTTGAATCCCCAGCCCGGGCCCGCCAAACAACAATGATGGCTGCAACCAAAAAATGGCCGGGCGTTGTGGCTGGCGCCTGTGGTCCCAGCTACTTGGGAGGCAGAGGCAGGAGACTTGCTTGAGCCCAGGAGTTGGAGGTTGCT
>CAUYQV010124238.1:0-17149 GCA_963574575.1 Galagoides demidoff
TATGGTTTCTGTCCTGAGAGAGATTTTCAGTCAAGAGGTAGACTCCATCAAGCTCACAGTTGTATGAATTGTCCTGGGCCTTCTTTCTAAAGGAATATTTGTTTCATAAAAGCTTTCTTGTGGCAAAAAAAAAAAAAAAAAAAAAAAAAAGCAAAAGAACACATAGCTGATTTGTAAAAGGAAACAGCTCTGACCTAGTAGAGTTTGCGGTGACTGTGGTCACAGTGCCGTCAGCCATTCACAAGCACTTTGTAGCCCTTGAAGCTCACTGTACGGTAGTCTGTTCTTTATCCAGAAATATTAGCTAAGGAGGGAATGGAGAAGTAGCACCTCTTGTTTTCTTACACTTTTAAAAGCACCAGGCATCCCGATGTTTAAAAACACAGAAGACAATGGAAAGTATTAATAAGGTAAGTCAGAGGGACACAAAGACGTTTGTGATGCTGGGAAGGCATGTGGAAGTCTTCACAGACTCATGATCAACAGGGATACCAGGAGGTACTGTATCCAAAGAAAGAATGTCTTGTAGTGAGACTAGGCTGGAAGTTGCTTTATAGAAATTGACATAAGTTCCTATATCATATAGTCAATTCTCTTTCTCTTATAAAAGTGTCCAGGGGAAGGCATGATTCTCTAAGTATATATTAAATTGGGCGTGGTACAGTCATTCAGGGGTATGATAATAACACTCTTCTGTGAGATGGGCTATGGAAAACTTCAGTTTTTCAGCCATCTGTGAACACTCAGAAAATCCACTTAATCCAGTGTGCACCGCAAGAGTCCCTTAAGGATTGCTGTCACCAGTAGTCACTCTCCTTTAAACTGACATTAGCAGGCAAGCCGAGAAAGGAAAATGTCAGAGGTGGTTCAGGATTTAAGGCTGTCGGGATTTTCCATCTTTGTTTCAAATGGCATGAGTCCCACCATGGGAAAGGTATTATACTAATACCTTTATATGTGCTTGGTGTCTTCAAACTGAACCCTTCAAGTTAAGCCTCCAACGTGCAAAACACCTGGGATTCTAGAATCCATCCTGCCTCAATTGCCAGCTCTCAGTGTGGGTGTTTGGAGACTGGGGGGTTTCTTCTCGCTTATGTGGCATCTCCAGGCACCTTTGTCCTGGTCTGGATGAGCTTGTTTATTTTTGTTTAATTTTATTTTACATTTTGATTATTTAAGATCTGAGCTGAGCCTCTCAGTCATTCTAGCTGCTACCATTTGAATAAGTTACTTTCTTACTGATTCAGATCTGCTCCCAGGGCCTCTGCTGGGGTGGGTTGGGTGGTGTCAATGCCTCTCCCCTTAGAGCTTTAGGGAAAGCTCAAAAGAAAGAAGTGAATACTGGCCTAGTGGGTCTTGATGGCTGCAGATGGAGCTCTCTGGATCACACTTAATAGAGAGCGTGGCCGGGCAGCCAGAGTCCAGTTGTAAAGGAAGGAGGGAAGAACAGATTTTGGAAGACAGCGGCAGCTTTGTCTCTCCAGGGAAGTCATGAGTAGATGCATATCCTAAGGGTGGTCAGATTTGGGGAAGCAGAACCTGGAGAAATTTCCCTAGCAGGTGGCAGGCCAGTTAAATTCCTTTATAGGCTAATTATGTTTGATTAACTTTATTCTTTTTGATTTATTTATGCTCACACCCAGTTTCCAGGACCTGAGATATGGTATACGCTGTGTTTATCGTGGACTGTTTCTCTTTCCCCCTTATTCCCATTCTTCCAAAGTTACTCTTCTTGGAGCAAAGTCCACTGAAGGAGGAAATATGGATCTGGAGCTCAGAAGAGGCTGGAATTGTAGTGGGGAGGCGCTGGCTCTGGACTAGGAACTGGGAGATGCAAGTGTAGTTTCATTTAAACTATTATTGTATGAGCTTGGACAAGTAATTTTTTAATGAAACTTTTATTGTGAAGATAATTGTAGATACACACACAATTGTAAGACAGTACTCAACAATCTGCTGGTTATTAATATAAGCACAGAGTGCTGCAACCAAGGGAGCCTGCACAGTTTTCAGCCAATTTCTCCCAATGGGAACATCTTATGAAAAAATAGCACAGCATTACATGATATGGGCAATGACAGAATCCACTGATCTTATTCATATTTCTCCAGTTTTATTCGCACTCGTGTGTGTGTGTGTGTGAGGTTAATCCTATATGATTTTATCCCATGTGCAGTTTTGTGCTTCCACTGACTGTCAAGATACAGAACAGTTCTATACCCAGGAGGCTGCCTGCCTTGTGTTCATCTTTTATAATTGTATCCCCTCCCCCCTGTGCCCCCCTAATCCTCCACCCTGACACCTGGCAATCACTAATCTGTTCTAAAATTTCTAAAATTTTGTTATCTAAAAAATATTATGTAAATGAAATCATACAGTATACAACCTTTAGAGAATGGCTTGTTTCGCTCACAGGAATTTCCTGGAGATCCATCCAAGTTGCTGTGTGTCTCATTATGTTGCTGAGTAACATTCCATGGTGTGAATGTGCCAGAGTTGGCTTCTCCCTGCCCTGGCTAACATCTGAATTGTTTCTGGGCTTTGGCTGTGATGCATATGATCGTTAAACTACAGATTTTTTTTTCTTTTTCTTTAAGCTACAGATTTTTGTGTGAACATATGTCTCTGTTTCTCTGCAACAAATACTCAGGAGTACAATTGCTGAGTCGGATGGTAATTCCAAGTGTAGGCTTCCAGGATACTGGCAAATGTCCCGTTTGCTGTATCCATTTAAAATGGAATGGCTATTCCGTTTTACATTCCCCTTGGTGGTAGATGAATCATTGAGTTTCTCCACATCCTCCAAAGTGTTTGGGTGTTGTCACTGTTTTTTATTTTACCCTTTCTGATAGGTGTGTGTAAGTGTCTTATGGTGATTTTAAATCGCATTTCTTTGAGAGTTAATTTTATTGAGTATCTGTTAATGTGCTTTTTGCCCCGTACTCCTCTTCAGTGAATTGTCTGCTCTTTTGATTATTTTTAATTGTTTTGGTTTTATTCTTCTTGTTACTCTTAAGTTTGGAAATGCTTTATATATTCTGTTAATACACCTTTGTTAAACATGTAGTTTGCAAATATTTCCTCCCAGTATGTATCACGTCTTTCCATTTTCCTCACGTGGACTTTTTCTTTTCAACAACAGCTTTCTTGGGATGTAATTCACATACCATGCAATTTCCCCATTGACAGTACTCAATAATCTCACGGTTATAAATATAAGCACAAAGTGCTGCAACCAAGATCAAAATCAATTTTGGAGCATTTCATTTCTCCAAAATGAAACTATGCACTTCAGATGGGCTTTTTTGGTAGAGCAAATATTTTTAATTTTGATGAGGTCAGAGTGACCAATTTCCTTAGTAGGTGGTCTAAATCTAAAAACTCCTTCTGCCTGGTTCAAACTCCTGAACATTTTCTCTATATTTCTTTTCTGAAAATTTATCATCTTACATTTTATGGTTCGGTTCATCCTTTTTGAGGTAAGCTTTATATAAGAAGTAAGGATTAGATCAAGGCTCTTTTTGTTTTAATTTTTCGCCCGTGATGCCCCATGACCCCAAACATCTTTGTGGAAAAGGCCATCCTTTCTCTACTGAACTGCTTTGTACCTTGGTCAGAAATCTGTTAGGCATATCTGTGTGGGTTTCTGGATTCTCGATTCTATTCCTTGGATCCAGGTGTCTGTCCTTTCTAACTTTAGCTTTTAAAAATCTAATTGACCTACCTAGGAAATGGGCTTAGTAGTACCTGCTCTGTTACCCCAGGTTGTAAAGAGAATCAACTATTATGTTAAAGGTGCTTAGCTCTGTGAACTGTAAAGCAGTACCTGAAGGTAATATGTTTATATAGGCAAGAACAAGGAGACTTGACTTAGTCCCCCACTGAAATTCTTGTAGCTTATCTGGTTGGCATTGTTTAATTTTCACATTCAGATATGAGAATCACGATGATTTCTGCTCAGTTAGGCACAGGGGAATGGTCCACTTCATGGAATTTTTTCAGCAAAACTAGAATCCCTGCCCCAGGTTCTGCAGCCCTTTTGAAGGCTTATTGGATTCCTCTCCTATCCCAGCTTGTGTAGGTTCAGAAATACGAGATGATTTTAATCAGCAACGTGAAACATAAATATAAGGGAGCGCTAACATCCCCTAGGCACCTGGCAAACAAAAATAGCTTAAATCGGGCAATTTGGAATTATCCAAGTCACTATAACTTCTTGAAAGACCACACATTTATCCTCTCCATGCCTTTGCTCATCTTGCTTATTCTATCTGCTCTCCTCTGCCCTCTGCTGCCTTACATTCCACCCACCCTGGAAGACCTGCTTACCATCTCAAGAAATACGTCTCCAACTGGACAGCGAGTCTCGCAGTGGCAACTCAGTTGATTCCACTCATCTCTGTAACGCCACAGCCTGGCATGGTGACTGGAAAAGATCAGAAAGATCGTGTGCTCACTGAATCCTGTGCCTTGATATCGCTTTCCCTTTAACCCCCTCTTATCTTTCGTAGTGACCCTTGATCATTTATCATGGGTGTCATTTTGTCTCTTGCTGATGGATTTTGTCTCCTGTAATAAATAAGAAAACATCTGAGAATAAGAGCTATATTAATACTTTATCATTCCCTAGAAAGCCAGTGTGGGCCTGGCAGTTTCTGAATACCTTAAGCCAAATACCTTAAGCCTAAAATTAAATAGTATGGTTTAATTATATTGCGTTCATTGCCTCTTTTTTGAGAAGAGAAAATTCCAGAACCCCCATTTTTAAAGCCTGGAGGCCCAAAGTAAGTCTCGGAGAGGAGTTACAGGTGGTAAATGTGTAATAAGAGCTTCCTCTTTAGGTGAACAAGGGATTAGTGGGGAAGAAAGGTTGGCCAACAGAGTTTAGATGCTTCAAATGTCTTATTGGAAAAAAAAAAAAAAAAGCAGCCCTGCAGAGGACAGGGTCTGAGCTTGACAGTATTAACCCAGAAAGAGCTGCCCAGGAAACCCTAATATCCCCAAGGGGGCAGGAATGGGCAGAGGTAGAGACGTTTGTCAGCATTCATAGGCGGACTATAGCCCCAGGACAAGGGGAGGAAGTCGCAGAGGTTATAAACCTTTAATGAACAAATCTTCTAAACACAGTTCAAACCTGAGTCTTTCCATGGCTTCTCTAGTCCTGGCAGCAAACTATTGGGACGGAGTTACTGACCTTCCTTTGCTTTTCCTGGGAAGACAGCTGTGTAATGTTGGGCCACCTTTGCTGCCCTCACCAGCTGTGACACTACCTAGGAAGGGTGGAGGGAAAGAACTTTTAGTGTATGTTATTGTCAAACCTTGGTGACTGGTGTGCTTTGGACAATGGAATTTCTGGCTAATTAAAATTTGTTAATAAAAAGGTTAGTCAGAAAAGCATTATTGGGATAATTCTAATTATAGGTATTGAAATAGTAATATCATAATAAGCACATTTTAGTGATTGTGTGACAGTATTTGGTGACAGAGTCTCTCAGGGTCCTAAAGATCATTATGAGACTTTGTCAAAGCAGCTTCTGAAAGTGAAAGAAATTGGATGGATCCGTATTCACGTTAACATCTGCCATCTACCATGGAACTTACTTTAAAAAAAAAATTCATTGAAAAACATTAGTGAAATATACCTAACATAAAATTTACCTTTCTAAACACTTTTAAGCATGCAGTTCAGTGGCTTTAAGTATATTGACATTGTTGTGAAATCATCCATCCATTTCCAGAACTCTGCCTATCCTTCCAGCTGAAACTCATTATTCCTGGGTCCCTTTCCCTTCTCAGCCCACAGCCCCTGGCAATGGCTATTCTACCTTCTGCCTCTGCCTCTATGAATCTCTGTAGGCCACATGCCTCATGGACGAGGAACCATGTAGCATTTGGCCTTTAGTGACTGGCTTATTTCATTTAGTGGAACATCCTCAAGATTCATCTTATCATATTTTTAATAAGATTCATATCATATCATATCATATTTTGAATAATATTCTATGGTATGTACTTAACACATTTTGTTTATCTCCCCATTTATTTATGACAGATTACTTTTTAAAATAAATCTCTGCATCAGGACTCACCGACATCTCTCTCTCTCCCCCTTTTCCTTTTCCCCTCCCTCCCTTCTGAAAAGAAGAGAAGAGAAAAACCACTGATAAAAATTGTCTGAGCACTGCTTCCTTGTCACTTTGTTCCAGTCGGCAGGGGACTGTGTAGGCATTTCAGAAGGTGAGGACAGGGACGAGAGAGCCAGGCTGGCTAAAGACATGGCTCTCCCTAATCAGAATTTAATAAGCTCTAACTGAAAACAGGAGGAGTTAGAATTTTTATCTATAAACCTCATCTCTTTTGTTGCAAATGAGATTGAGGAAAACAAAATAGTACTTACTGTGACCCTGCTATGCGGTCAGTACTGTGCTGGACTTGCTCCTTCCAGAAATTTGGAGCCTGGCTTTACATACAACAGCAAGTAATTAGGAGACCCTGGATTAATCTCCAGGTGTCAGAAGATCTAAACGAGTGCTCTGTAGTAAAAATATGTGAGTCACAAGTGCACGTCATAGATGTAATTTTCAACTTTCTATAGGTCAAGACCAGGAAAAAGAAACAGGGAAAATTAACACTTAGTCCAGAATATTAGTATTTCAACATGTAATTAATGTTATATTATGAATGTGATGGTTTACATTCTTTTTTCCTACCAAGTCTTTGAATCCAGTGTGTATTTTACGCTGACAGCACATCTCAGTTTGGAGGAGAACATTTCAAGGGCTCCAGCCCTGCACGGAGCCTGTGGCCGCCATATCGGTCTTTGCATTTACAGATCACACTGCTCTTTCCACTGCCCAGGGAGTGTGTTTATCTGGCTCAAGACAGTCTCTCCTTTATGCTTCATATGTCTGTAATTCCTTAATAGTAATCCTGGCTTTTACTTTTGAACCTCCTTATCAGTAACATACCTTCATCGAAGAATGACAGGCTTATTATAAGCTTTTTTTTTTTTCCTTGGTTTTGTATTTTTCTCCAGGTCTACTTTTCTGTCTTTGGAGAATTAGGAAAAGAATGAATAGGCAAATTGGGTAGATTTATAATTTTGAATAATCAGATAGGTTATTATATGATAGCGGTTGCTAAAGAAGATAGTTTTAGATGGTTGGGGAAAATAGATTTTAGTCACTCTGAGCCTAAAGAATTACCTTTCTGTGGTCTATTGGCCATTTCAGAACTTTGGAAATGTAATGGTCAATTCATTAGAAAGAAACATTATGAGTCATTGGTGATAGATATGGGCTGGTATGTATTTGTAGCCTTAATACTGGGATTCTAAAATATCCATAAAATATGATTATATTTATCTCAAGAGGATATTTAAGTTATTCATTAGAATTATAATGCTGTTAAATATTAATTACAACTCCCCCCCAAATTATTGTGGGTTTTGACCCAAAATAAAAAGATAATTCTACAGTATGAAAGAAAAAAGGAAAGACGTTAATACAAAAATTGGAGAAGAAATTTTTTTAAAAGCCTGCCATAAAAATTATAAAACTATGATGAAGGAAAAGGAAAAAAAAGTAAAGGCTCTTCACTATATTTTTAAGGTTTATTTTTCTAATGATAAAAGTAATGCAGAAAATGCAGTAAAATGGACAAAAGAAAAAAATTACCCATAATCCTACTTTCTTCAATATCCTTCCGAGAAACTTCAGAACTAAAATGGGAGTATCTTGTTTTTCCTTAGAGCAGGAGAGGACCATAGTCACAGAATCATGTTTCCTGCCCAATTTCACCACGTGAACATGTTTGTTTTGGGCATTCTACTTTAAGGGCTGGGCATTGAGGGTATATAAATGTGCTAAGTACAGCATAGAGTTGGGAAGGAAAAACAAATAACTCTTAGATAACTAAGCTTGATGTTGGATGACATGAATGAATGAAGAAGGCCCTCGAAGAAAGTTGAGAAGGGGTCAGTGCAGTATTTGTGAGATTTCAACCTGTCATCAGAGCCAGACTCTGACCATCAGCTTGTGGAATTGGGTGTCCTCAGTGGTGGCAATGGCCTGCCCAGTTAGGCTCCAGATCTGTCTGCGAGTTACTGTCTCTTGCCAAAGACATTCCTGCTAGCACTTCCCAGATAGTTGCTCCTCTCGTGGTCACTGAGGCCATCAGTATTTTAAATGAATTCTTCTGGCAGGGAGGGTGACTCTCAAGAGTGAGATGGAGAGTCAGAGAAGGGCGTCTCAGGGACCTGCCTTATACCTACAAGGTGTTTCACCAGCATCTGCCACCAGCCTGGCCCACCCAGCATGGCAGGGGGCAGGAAGAGGATTTTGAGACCTGTCCTCAGGCCTGGGAAAGGCCTGGTGTCCTGCCACCCTTGCCTTGTCTTCAGACAGCTATTTAGGAATAGCTCAACACCAGCAAATGAGTGACTTCCATTCCAAGGGTCCAGCAAATGAACCCTTGAGGTGGTTTATTTACTTTTAACTTTTCTAGAGAAATCATTTTAGTTACTGTCCCAAAGTTCAAACTCATGTTTGAAGTATGAGTGATTAAACTCAGATCAGATTCACTGGAGTGTGATTACCATGATTTTTTAGTGCTCTGTACACTGCCCCACCCGCACAAACAAAAATACTAAGGGAGTGAATCCATGCACTCATTCCACGCATACTGCACCACACATAGGCCTCCAGCTCTATGCTGAGTCTTGAGTTACAGAGATCTCTGAGACATAATCCAGTTCTTCCTTGTAAAGAAAGCTTTTCCTGTCCAAGAGATGGTGTCTGAAATAGTGGGCTCATCCCAGCAGAAGAAAATTAAGTAAAACACAGGGCTGTGGGGTAAGAAAACTAACAGTGACAAATCCATTTATTTGCTTCATTGCTAATAGATAAAAGCCTACCTTTGGTTCAGAACAAGAATAATATCATTCTGACCTTTACTCAAAGGAAGAAAACCGCATATTCTCTTTCTGATGCTTGTTACAAAAGAAAAGTAATCTGTGATTGCATCTGACACAAAATCCTCCAGGATTATAATTGATGTCTCCCGAGCTCCTCCTGCTGCCAATTCCCTTGTCAGGCCTTTGGTGCCACAGAGGGCTAAGAAAAAAATGATGTGTTTGATGCATTTAGACTATTTAGAAAAATTCTTATAACACACTGGGAAACTCTACGTTCCCCATAGAGTTGTACAAACTGTATGCAGCATTTTCTACTTGACCAAACCATTCTTGTGAATTAAGTACCTATTTTGTAAGTACCATGAGGCTAAATTTCACTATGAAAAACAATGCAAAGATATTGTACACTAGATAGACAACTTGCAGAAACCCTAACCCTACTCCCTCAATATGGAAAACTTAAAATTTTGGATGAAGAGCTTTGAAATATAGATTTCTTTTCTTCAAACATGGGTAGCAGAGGGGAAAGAACATGAACAAAGTTCTCAGAAGCAAAAAGAAATAGCAGAAGAGGGAGAAGATGAGGAAGGGAGGAGGGAGGGAGGGACAAAATGATGGCAATGCAGACACCAGAAGTTACCCAAATGCTGAAGACCAGGGTTTCCTTTGGAGCCCCGAGGTCTGGATCTTAAGAACCTGTGTCTAAGGAACAAATGACAAGTGTCTGAATCCCTAGGAAGGGAGGGCTGGAAGCAGACACCTACATACAGCTGAAACTTTGAAAAGTGTCACTCTCAGTGAAGTAGCAAACCAGAAACCAAACCAACCAGCCTACAGGAAATACCCCCCAGAGGAAAACTGTATGGAAATGGACCAATTTTGGCCTACGTTCTGGGTACAGTAAGAAGAAATTGTTTATGGTAGGAGGAAAACAGAACATTTTAAAACCTGAATGTATATAAATACTATATTTATAATAAATTGCCATGCAATAGAATGTTATAAAATGTTCTATCTCTGAACCGGAGTGTGAGATGGAAAGAACTGAACATGCCCACAGGTATGTGAATGAGACCACAGGTCAACAGCACCTCTTTCACCTCTTAAAAGATGAAGAACCATCAGCATGGAGTTGCTTTGCTGCTGTCTGTTGAAAGGTGGGCCAGATGGTTTCTCAAGATCTCTGTGCTATGTTTCTCTCATTAGTGCACTCAAAGATTTCTTTACTCTTGACCTTCAGCTTGATTACTACTGTCTCACCAAGTTCACATTTATTGATTAGAACACTCATTTTCCGAGGGACTCTGGGGATGCAGGAAGAGCTTAAACCTCCTCCTCCTCTACAGAAAACCTCCTCCTCCTGATGTGAGGTTGTAGAAGAGAATTCAGATGAGGAAAGAGTTGAGGCAAAGTAAGAGGCAGAGCCTTGGGCCATTCCCTAAGCAGAGGGGCAGCCTCCTCCAGTGTTGAGACTGGAATCCACTGGCACATTAAAAAGCATCCCTGAATGTGCCATAAAGTTTGTAATTTCCAGAGTCGTCCGTTGTCTGTTCACTTTTCTTGCTCTAGGCTCCTCTGGGCGACTTGACCAAGATGTATTCCATGCCCTTCTACAGAGGACCCTGAAACTCAGAAAGGAGCAGCGGGTGAGGGCCCTGCTACGGGGAACTCCATAAGGGAGAGAGACAGAGCTTTGTGAGCTGCTGCCTGGAGCACTTGGGGAAGGCAAAGTACTCAGTAAATCATATTCTCTCGAGATCTCTCAGACCTTGCTCTGTTAGGGCTGAGGGGACCCTGGATGTTTCAGCCAACACTGGACCAACACCCGCCCAGGCTCAGCTCCAGGTTTAGGAAAGGCCATCCTCTGTCAGCACTGGGCACTGTCCTCAAATACTTAACAGTTGCAATGTGGAGAATCCTCTGATTGAAACAATCATTACCTGAGAAAAAGTAGACGACTCTTGCAGTTCCGCGTAGCTCGTGAGTCACTTCTGAGTCTTCCTTCGCAGCGACAGCCGATGTTTACTGGGCGCCACTGTGTGTCAAGTGTGGTATTAGGCTGAGGGGAAGCTAGAGGGAATGTTTTCTGGCCCTTTAGCTGGGTGAACCCTGATTGGGGGGCCCCTTAAGTAGCAGGGAATTATAGTTGAGTGGAAAGAACTCATGTGGAGATGTGCAAGGACGTGATGGCTGTGCCAGCCCCAAAGAGGGCTCCTTAAATACTGTGTGTGTGCGTGGGGGGGGGGGAGCTAGGTTCTTGTTGGCACCTCACCTATCCCAAAGAACTAGCTGGCTTTATCATTAGGCTTTGGAGATAAATGTCTCATACTTTCTAAAGTTGCTTACCAGAAACATTTCTTCTGTCCAATCTAGGATGATTTCATCAGGACTCAGCAGAGTCAGTCCAAATCTATATGCTCCTCTCACCCAACACAGTCTCAGTGGGGTCCAATTCAAGTCCCACCACCTCTGCTAAGTTCTGACACTGTCTGTAATGGAACTGCTATCCCTTTGCTTGGGAATCCAATAATGAAACTGTCGTATGTCCATGTTGCCTTGGCCACAATTAGGTTGGTCATCTCTTACTGCTCTGCCTGTATTGGTAGAGCAGTGTGGGCCTTGACCACAGAGACTAGTGTGTACAGGTCTGTGGTTATTGTAGTGGAGTCACAGACTTGGCTGGGTCTGGGCTCTGCCCACTGCTATGTGCCTTTGGAAAAAATACCTAATTTCTTTAAGCCTCCGTTTCTTCATATATACAATGGTGATAATATTGATAATAGGGTTTATCTCATGGAATTGACATAATTAAGTGAAAAATTGGTCTATGTGCTTAGCAAGTGCTAAATGCAGATTTTGTTGAAAAATTTAAAATAGCTATGAGCCCTTACCAGACCTCACCTCGCATTCTATGCATCCTCTTATGTGACCATTTACTGAATAATTCACCTATTTTTTTGAAAAGCGAAAGGAACTTGATGGGCTTTAAAGATTTTTCTTTTCTTAAATTCTTGTTAGCTCAGGCCATGCTAACAAGTCTATCGCTAAAATGCTATAGACTAGGCAGTAGAAATGTATTTCTCACAGTTCTAGAGATTAGAAGTCTAAGATCAAGGAGTGTGCAGATTTGTGTCTGGTGAAGGTCCTCCTTCTGCTGCGTTGCCCTCCTGCTGTGAGCCACATGGAGAGGGTGGGAGGGAGAGAGGAGGAGAGAGAGAGAGAAGAGGAGAAAGAACACATGAGTGCCAAGGGGGGACTTCGCCCTATAGAGCTCCCAGAGCCACCCTCGCTGGATTTCCAGTGCGGCAGCATAAAGGGTCCCAAGAGGAGCACCTCTCTGGGTCTGGAAGCTGACTTTGTGTGCTCTGACCGTCTGAGGCCCTTCATTTCCCAGGACAACCTCCAGTTTAGCCAGGAGCCGCCTTCCTGGCAGGGTGCCTCTGATGAGGATTATCTGGGCCTGCTGCACACCTCCTCCAGCTGTGACTTGTCTGCCGCTGATAAGCCTGTATCTGATAAAATGTCTGAGGAAGCAGATGAAATCTGGAATGTGGAAAATTATATCAAGAAAAATGAAGACAAGGCTAGAGACCGTCTTGTTGCCACATTTCCTGTAAGCAAAGATGATTTGCAAGCTGGGCTGTATGCTGAGAGCTCCCTGGAGCTGGGCCCGCACATGGCTCACTCCGAGTCTGCGCTGTCACTGCCCAAGAGCCAGGTTTTCCCCACACCAGGATAAAGCAGGAGCGAGCCAGGTCAACTACCCCTTCAAAGAAGACCTGATTTTTAGAGAAGGCTCCTTTGTGAGTCTTAAACAGCTCTCTGTGGCCCGTGAGACGCCTCCTGTGGACAGTCCTTGCGACTTGGCTGACAGCAGTCTGTCCCACAGACCCAGAAAACCCTGACCTGGGGATGGAGGCTGCAGATAGGACCAAAAGCAGGGTTTTTATGATAGCTCGGCAGTACAGCCAGAAGATCAAGAAGGCAAATCAGCTTTTAAAAGTGAAAAATCCAGAGTTGGCCCAGACACCGGCCAGTCAACATCTTAAGTCTGCGCACAGAGATCTGGCAGCCATCTCAGAAGAGAAGAGGCCAGGAGGGCCCGCCATTGGTGCCAGGACTGCTGAATAATCCCAATACGACCAGATTGTATTCGGAGAGACTCTCCTTAAAGTTTGGAAGTATGACTGGGCCAGCCCTGGAGATTCCTCCCTCCTCAGGTCCTCGTCACCTTCCCAGGTTCAACAGCCTAGCGAGGATTGGCTCCTGCATTCAACCTATAGTAATGGAGAGTTGGCAGATTTGTCCCCAGCCAGAGCAAGCCTTGAGGTCAAGCTATCCCACTTTAGAGATCAGTACAAAAAGTACTCCCAGACAACTGTCCGCAGCGTGCTCTGTGCCTTCACTGCAAACCTCCGACCCTCTGCAGGGCTCCGTGCAGGGCTGCCGCGTGATAGTCAGTCAGTCCAACAAGGAGAACTTGTGTCAGGGCCATCTGTACAATTCCGTGGGTCGGAAAGGAACCAGTGCTAAATATCATCCCTATAACAGGTCCCAGTCATCTTCTTCAATCTTGATAAACAAGTCGATGGACTCCATCAACTACCCCTGTGACCTGGAAAGGCAGCAGCTGCTGTCTCTCCAGTCAAGTTCAAGGTGTGAGAGTCACCAGAACTTGCTGCCGGGTCCTGCTGACTCACATCCACAGGGCACTGACCAACTCTCTGATCTCATGCTCAAAGACTCACAGAAAGTTCTGGTAGTAAATAGAAGCTTGTCCTTAAATGCCCAAATAGCCACACAGAACTATTTTTCCAATTTCAAAGAGGCTGAAGGAGATGAAGATGACTATGTGGAAATAAAGTCGGAAAAAGCCGGAGCTGTCTCACAGCCAGAGAAGGAAATCTGACTTGAAGAGGATGCACGCTGGCTTTTCGGATAACGTGAGCAGCAACACATCTCTGGGTCTCTTCCTCTCCTTATAAGGACACTGATCCAGTGATGGGGTATCTGCCCTAATAAGAATCTAAGCCCAATCACCACCTAAGACCCCACTTCCTAGTACCATCGCACTGGGGACTAGGACGTCAACACATGCATTTGGGCAAGACATGAACATTCAGCCTGTAGCAATTCTCTTAACACTGGGATAAAAGGAGGAAGAGGGAGAGGGGAAAGGAGAAGTAAGAAAAGAAGGATAGGATTAAGGGGAGCAGAGTAATTACTACTCTTTTCTACCAGTTTCTCACCAGTGACAGGCTCCTGCCAGCTTCTAACTTTTGACATCTGAGAGCCCAAGATGAGAGGCCAACCTCTGTCACATCCAGGCTATGGCTGGGAGCCCAGGGTCCTGCTTTAATGAAAGGGCCGCACGCTCACTGCAGGGTCTCTGACAACCAAGGTGAGCTAAGAGGATGGTGTTGATGGGATCTTGTACTCAACCCGGTCTGTAAGGCCCTTTCTAGAAAACATCAGCCTACACAGGCTCAAGGGTGGCTGCCTGGCTTGGACAGATAGTGGTTTGAAAACATTCCCCTGAGTTTTGAAAAAGGGATGAGAGGCTGATAAGGAAGTGGGGGTAGTGCAGAGAGTTAGAACTCATTGGTAAAGTCTCCAGATATTTCTTAGGGAACTCATACTTTTCCATGCGGAGTAAGTGCAGAAAGGAAAATGGAAAATGATTCTAACACGGATGGGGGGTAATCATCTCCCCGTTTATAAACCCTCACAGGGCTTCCCTCCAAAGTTACTTAATCCCAGATTATTTCTAAAATGTGTTACATCAACGTATTACTATTTTGAAGTAACACTTAGAACAATGGATTGAATTTATTTAGACCTATGATGATTTTTCCTTTCTCCGTCAGTATTGTTTAAAGTGTTCTAACTTCACATGGACAGCAACACTGGGGTCCAACAAAGGTTACAGCAAATCAGTGTGACCTGATTTGCAGTGTGACCTATAACCTGCAGAGCACTGGGGGAGATGGGAGGACGTAGTGAGGCTTGTCCCAATTCAGGGTTGGAGGAGGACCACAGGAGGGGGTGTTATTCCAGATGCTTCCAAGAACAGAGCCAGAACTAATGAGTGGGGATTACAGGAAGGTGGGTTTGGGCTCATGCAGAAGAAAACTTCCCAAGGGAACAAGATGCCCTGTGGGGTGGTGTGTGCCCCTCCTCCAGCGGAAGTATCCACGGGAGACTGGACGGCCATGACCAGAGTGGGAAAGGCTGTGAGTTTTGGGGGAGAGATAGGAAGGGTATGCTGAGACCCAGATGTCACCTCTCCTTGGCCCAGCCATCCCCATTCACTCACTCCCCTAGTCGGGTCATCTTTCCTCAGCTCCCCTGGCCATTCTGACCCTCCAGACCTTTTTAGACTTGACCACAACTTGGGCTTGACAACCATTTGCTTCCCTATGTGTGAAGTATCTCTTTATTCCATTTTGGTTTTAAATAGACCTCTTTCGGTTAGAATGTGTTCCCTCGTTATAATATTCTAGGATTCTGAGAAGAATTTTGTACAGCTTCTTTCCACTTTTCTGCCTGATTCTATGACCTCGCCTACATTTTTCTTCCAAAACATGATCCTCATACATCAAATCTTCTTTATACTGAAGCCTGTCAGTCACCTTGATAATTTTACTGTGTTTCTTTGGATTCTTTCCAGCTCTTTTTATACCTTATGGAAGTGAGATGCCCTAAAACTCCTGAAGGTTTCCCAATTATATATATTCCCCAATTTTATGCATGTAAGAGATCATGTATATTATGAGAAACTCATGCTTTTAGGGTTACAGAAAATCCTGCACCTTTTACTAGCTGAATGGGCTGTGTGACTTTGGAAAAATTATTTATCCAGGCACTTTGAGCATAAGTTTTCACATTTGCAAAATGGAGAGAAGACTATGTACCTCCCTCATTCATGAGGATGAACAATTTGACACTGAAAAGCTTAGCATGCTAGATACCAAATAATTTAGAGGAAAAGGAGAAGAAAAAATTCCCATTCTTGATCATCTTTTTAGTAGTGGAAAATATAATTCAATGGAATGAATAACCACTATTTTAAATAAGTACTTTTTGATTTAAATTTGAGTTACGTCAGTCACATCCATTTAAAATGATCTTGTGTTTCTGTCATGTATGTAAGAACTTTGCCTTCATCCATTATTAAACATACATTAAACTTATAGCCTTGGTTCTTTACAAACACATGTAGCTGATATATGAGACATATAGAGAATTTGACCGCTGTCTTCTGTTTAATGGTTAGACACTGTTGACACCACTCAGAAGCAAGAGCTGCAGCGAGAGAAGTGGGAGAGGAACAACTTGCCCCACAGAAGATTCTCACGGCGTTCCATCAGCAAGGAGCGGTGGGTGGAGACACTGGTGGTAGCCGACACGAAGATGATTGAGTATCACGGGAGTGAGAATGTGGAGTCCTATATCCTCACCATCATGAACATGGTATTCCAGACTGCATGGGGGAGGGCTGACTGGTGAAAGACATCACTGGAAATGCTCCCCAGCCAATTAATAAATTTTTTTTTGTCCTTTTAACTTATTTTCATACATATATGTACATGTGTATGTATAAAATATATATACATACAGTAGAAGCTCTGTATGTTGACCACCCAAGGGACTGTAACAAACTGGTCAACAAATGGAGGGGGTCAACATAAGGAACAAGGCCTACTATACTGATACATACATGTGGTGTATGTCCAGTCTACGAAAATTAGGTCACTTAAAGAGGTGGTCAACGTAAGGAGGGGAGGTGGTCAACCATGGAGGTTCTACTGTATTTATGTATACACACATATACCTATATACACCCTTATGAGTCTATTCCCTGCCTAAAGATTAATAAATGGAAATTCAAGACAAATTTGTCTTTCCCTTAAAAATATGTGCCCTCAAAAAAATTTATAACTTGGCTCGGCACCTGTGGCTCAATTGGCTAAGGCTCCAGCCACGTACACCTAAGGTGGCAGGTTCGAATTCCCAGCCCGGGCCTGCCAAACAACAATGATGGCTGCAACCAAAAAATGGCCGGGCGTTGTGGCGGGCGCCTGTGGTCTCAGCTACTTGGGAGGTGGAGGCAGGAGACTCGCTTGAGCCCAGGAGTTGGAGGTTGCTGTGAGCTGTGATGCCATGGCACTCTACCCAGGGGGACAGCTTGAGGCTCCGTCTCAAAAAAAAAACTATAACTTATTATTTACATGT